>VDFB02011402.1:41289-84894 GCA_007258455.2 Sequoia sempervirens
AATCTTCATTAATTTAAAAAAATGAAGTAGCTTAGAAACTAGACTCAGAGCACTTCAACTTTTGTTCTTGCTACATGATCTTGAAATTTTGAGTGTAACTATCTTCATTTTCTCGTGCAAATCAATTTTTGCTGATTTCAAAAAAAAAAGTGGCATCTTAAGAGCCAAAATTGTGTCACAAATCCATGCACTTACCCGTACATATGCTTCAAATCAAAAGGAATGATGGGTTGGCACATCCACACAATCCAAAATTCCTAGAGAGGCTCCATACAAGATGTGGATGCTTAGTTTTGATGAATCCAAGTAAAAAAAAAGGGTGCTAGAGCAAGGGTGCAATTTGTAGATACGTGTGGAAAAATTCATTTAATTTCCTTTAGATTGTAATTGACATGCACAAATAATACTACAAGATTTGATTTTATGACTATTATAGGAATTAAAAAGGAAGGTAAATGTGCTACAAGGTTTTGGTGACTTAGAACTATAGTTAAATTAGTCAATTCAAGTATTCTTATCATAATAAAAGATTTCCATTCTATCACAATAATGCATGGAATTTGATTGAGGACCTAGATCTCTTTAATATTCAACTAATTCTATGAAAATACAATCATGTGTCTAATATTTTAGCTATCATAGTGAGTTCCTTGGATCTAGTCATAAATATCAGGCTTAAAATCTTCATAATTGAACTAGTCCCCAACCCACCCATCCCTGAAGACACACACACACAAACACACACACATATATATATATGATAATTACATCAATGATTTCATAAACAATTCAGGGACATTTGATATTGAGCTAATGAAAAAAATATAAATAAATGGAAGAATTGAACATGGATGGAGATTTAGACCTAATAAAATAATGCAGCCCTCAAAGAAATGATCACACTAAAATGTTTGTCTAATCATGACTTCCAAAAAAAAAGGAAAACCAATACTCCCAACTCACAGTTATATAAACCCATATAATTTAGTAGACATTGAAAATCCAAAATAAGTTCTAATTAGAAATACATGTACTATAGAAGAAAACTTAGACATGACTTAGGATCTGAAGAACTATCTCAACATGATTTCATAGCATATTATGAAAACTTAAAGGTTCCCCTGGACCCTCCTTGATAACATGTAAAATTCCTATTAATCCTAACATTACTACCAAATCATTGTAAGGCTCTATAAAGGCATGGATCTTGTTATAAATCCATGTGAAGATGTTAGCTTAAGTACCATAAATGAAAACCCTTGCATCTATAGGTATACAATAGCTATGAGGTTGCTCCTCTAAATTCAACATGAATATTTTAATTCTCCAAGATGTTCAAAATAAAATATAAAGAATTTTTTACTATAGGTTGTTGTGTTAGCAAATTGAATACTTTTCCTAGTATGTGGATCATATAACCCCCAATAAACTACATTATAAAGGGTTGGTTGTTGAAAAAAATTCAAATACATTTAGGAGGGTTATCAAACCTAATTTTGGGTCCTCTCTTACCACATTTACTGATATGGTATAATATAGGTTAAATAGATCTGACACCTCCTAATACATTGCAAAGATTGTTTAATGGTCTTTCCTTTGTTTCATGTAGGGTTATCAACTTTAGGCCAACAAATTAGCATAAATAGATTTAAGTATTTCCCTCTAAATTTAATTTTAGTCAACTATATATTTTAGTTGGATTCATTCTAGCTAAACTAAATCTAGGCCACAAATTTTTCAATTGGAAGTATCCATTAAATATATATGTATCATCACTTTGGAGCTAATTTATATTTTAAAAATTACTTTAAAACTTGATATTTTCACATGTAACAACATAAATAACATTTAAAAAAATCTAAAAAACTCCCTTTTGATGATCTCAAAAACATGATTATTTTATTTTAATTAGTATTTATACTCTTTTTTTTTTTACTAGAAGTAGGTCATCAACACCAAAATGAAAAGTTGATTATTTTCTCAAGAAAATATTAAATTTTATTTAAAAATTAAAAAATGTATGATGCACTAGAGGAGAGATTCTATGTCAAGATGATATACATACATACATACATATATAGTTAATACAATGAAATTTATTTTGGAGTAAAATTTTTAAAATGAAGGGATATTTTGTGGATTACAAAAATGGCACATGAGAAAAATGAGTAAAACATAGTAAATTATGACCAGTCTTAAATTCCCTAGGGTAGAAATTGGGATAAGATCGAGGGTAAGGTGGAATATTATGTGGTAAATTAATTTCCGGCTTCCTAAAGGGATTCTTTTATGACAACTCCAGCATACCAAAGGAGAAAGGTGAGTTCAAATAACCATGGAAGGATGATGAATCTTTCCTATGCGGTGAGATGGGTTACCATATTTCAACCCTAGAGAGACTTCACCTATGAACTAACATGGTTTAGATTACATAAATTTTGTTGGAGTATTGGTCTTTGAGATGTTTAACAAAATCAAGATATGATAGGAAAACCTTAGGGTGGGTGTGTTGGTGGAGGAGAATCCCTAATTTATGCATGTATTAAATTAATAGAAATTGAGTAAATACCAACCTAAAATATGTTATCCACAAAAAATGAGTGGTTAAAGAGAGGTGGAGAGAGAAATCTCAATTTTTTTTTCTATATGTAACATGCAAAAGTTCTGTCATAATGAAGATTCATGCAATTGTGACATGGGACAATAACTAGATGAATTCAAAGATACAAAGTACTTAGTTCTTTCTCTACCTTTTTCTTAGGAAGTGCCAATGATAACACAAGAGAAAAAAATAGATTCTCATACATATTAGGATATTATACCCTTTGATACAAAAGGAATAAACATTGAGCATGAAAGCACAAGGGATTCAAAATTAGAGGATAATGATGGGAACAATGACATGGATACCATCAACCCTAGAAGGATCAATCAATTAATTACTGAGATCCTCAAAGATGGAGTAAATTTGATGGTATCTATAAAGTACAAAAACTAAAAAACATAAGAAAGAGGAAATAACTCTAAATGATGATCAAGTGACTATAAAAGCTATCTACTAAGATCTAAGGGAGGATTCCCCTCCCTTAGAGAGTCATGAAGATTTTAACATGGAATGTTAGGGACTTAAATTCCCCTAACAAGTAGTGTATAACCAAGTGCTATCTAGATACATTGTTGGTTGATGTGGTGTTGCTACAAGAAACTAAGTTTAATCAAGTTGATGTGGATTCCTTCACCACTCATTGCAAATGATGGAAAGGTTGGTTAGTGAAGGATAAAATATCCATTGACAGTCTAGGCCTATTATGTAAATTAGATAGAGCTTTGATTGAGTTGGTAATATCTAATGTGAATTGGTAATTAGCCAAGGTATGAAGTTTTGTTTTAAATTTAAATTTCCTAATTTTTAACATTTACAGTCCCACAAAATGGAAGACAAAAAGAAAAATTGGAACAAAATTTGTAAGGAAGCAGAGGAATTTTTAGGATATTCATTCATTTTAGGTGGAGAATTCAATGTTGATGTAGAGCTAAGGTGGAGAAGACTCACAACAATGGAAATGTCAATCCTCAATCAAAAGAACTCTCTTCACAATGGATTCAGCCTAATAGGCATCAACTAACCCTCAAGGGTCTCAACCCCTCAAACTTGCAAATGAACAAAAAGACTTCACAAAGACCCCTACAAAGGCCCTCAACATTCATACAATGTCAAATGAATCAACTGAGAACAATCCCTAAGACAAAATCATTGAACTTCTCAAAACTCACCATTTGACCATGTTTACCTTATAGTAGCGGAAAGCTTGTTTTAGCCAACTTTCACCCAAACTTTCCAAAGGAATCAACAACCAAAAAATGGTTTCAGATACCCTTTTCGGTCCTACAAAACATACAAGAAAATTAGATACACCTTCTTAAGACCGAATGCCTCAAAATTGGATTTTCATAGTTTTAAGCCTCTAATTAGGTCATTTCTACAAATAGACTACCTTTAGATCTCCACCCCAGACCTTCTATCCCAAAAAAATTCTTGAATCAAGTTCCAAAACTAATTTTTTCCTAGGTTTCATGACCCCAAACATACAAACAAGCCTCTAATACAAAAACCATCCTTGTAACCTAAGTAACTAGGGTTTTACGACATCCTTATTGAAACTTCACCTTCCCAACCACTCCTATCCAAACTAACTAATCATAAACATTTCAATAGGTCCATCCATGCTTAATGAACACTCACTTGGCCTTTAAAAATGTTGCTTTATCATTTCATAGGTCTAACCCACCATTTTCCAAGGAAAAATACACATTCCTTGCTCTTACTTTCATCCTTCAAGCCAAGGGCTCAATCTTCCATGCCTCTTACTTCCAAAAAATCATTCCCTACATCCTAATACATCATCCCACTGAGTTACATTTGATGATAGTAGGTGGGATGATGGTTATGCCATCAAAACAACTTCAAACCCTTAAGCTTGTTCAGGAACCCAGTAAGAGAAGTTTGATGAGTTAAGGCCCTAAAAGAATAGAAAAAAGCCTGCCAAAGCACCAAATGCAAGATAAAACATCTATCTACTGATGCACATAAGAATTCAATGCAAAAGAAGCCTGTACGGCCTGCACACAGGCAAAAAACTTAGAAAAACTAGTGAAATTTTGAAAAACAAAGTAAATCCAATGTTTTTTATTCATTCCCTCAATTTCAACAACTATATCTTGAGCCTCTCAAGGCTTTAAATAAATTTTGTAACAATAATCCAATGGTTAACTTCCTTGACTACCCCTTTAACAACTTTTAAAACACTAAGAACCTATTACATAACAAATGGCAAGTTGACAACTTATAATGTCAAACTTTGTAACTCATAAACAACTTTCTCCAAAGGACCTCTCCAAGTTATTTTATTACATTGCAAGTGGTCTTATGAGACCTTATTAGGAAAAAATAACCAAGAAAACCAAAACTTGATATAGACCAAATTAAAGGCTAGGCCTTGCAAACTCAAAAGTTCCAATTTAACATTAAGGGTTGGGGTGCCCCTGCACCAATGTGATCTTGGATCTATCAAAAAAGAGAGGCAATATGGGTAGAATATTCCAAACATAAAAATATTTTACTGCATTCACACAAAATATCAACCTCGTTGATCTCTCCTATTAATGGAAAATATACATAGAACAATAAAAGGTTAGGATTTACAAATATAGTAGAGTGAATTTACCAATTTATACTGTCATCCAATTAGATCAACTCTACTATGACTGTTGAATCCATCATCAATCCCATCTCTGGTTCTAACCACTTTCTCTTTCCCTTGCGCATCATTGAGTAACATCCACCATCCAGATGCCAATTTCAATTTTAAATAATGTGGCTACAATGTTAGAATATCAAAGATATCATTAAGAGTTGGTGAGATGATCCATTAAAATGCAATGGATCAAAAGTTTTTGTGTTATATAAAAATATCTAACATACCAAGCAAAGGTTAAAACAATTGAATAAAAAATCATTCAAGGACATCTTTAAGGAGAAAATTAGGATAGAAGAATAACTAAAGTTGTTGAATGACCAAATAATTTTAAATGGAATATTCCAACAATATTTGTTAAGAGAAAAGGAACTCTTGTCTAAGCATTATGAGATACTCACAATGAAAGATATTTATTGATCAAAATCCAAAGGGACTTGGCTAGAGGAAGGTGATTTAAATATTTAAATTATTTCCATTATATAACAAAGTTTGGGATATTCCAAAATTCAATTATTCAAAACTCTAAGGGTTGAAATCTTTCAATTTCATTAGAATTTTAGAAGGAAGTAGCAAATTAATTTCATATCCTCTTGGGTGGGGAAGACCTTATGGATCTATTTTTTAGTGACATCTTAGGGAACATTCAAAAAATAATCCAAAATGAAGACAATGATTTATTGTCTAGCCCTGTTACTCTCGAAGAAGTGTGATGCACATTCTTCTAGTTTCATCTAAACAAGGCCCCAGGGCTTGATGGATTCCCTACGGTCTTTTATCAAATTTTCTAGGAATGCATGGGTTGGGAAATTTGGAAAATGGTTGAAGAATTCAAGAAAGTAGATAGTTTTTTAAAATATTTCAACAATACAAACATTGTTTTCATCCCCAAAAAATAGATATATACCACATTTTTTTATTATAATCCAATTTCATTGTGTAATATAATCTATAATATCATATAAAATATTATCAATAAAATTAGCTAAAGTTATTACTTCCATCCATCATATCTCAATAACAAAGTAATTTTGCACCAAGAAGAAATGTATCAGATGGTATCATCATTGCACATGAGGTTATGCACTCCATAAAAAGAAAAAATAATAGAGGTACGATTTTTAAATTATATATAAGCAAATCCTACGATAGAGTTAGTTAGAGATTTTTAAACAAAACAATGGAAACATTTGGCTTCAACCAGAAATGGTTAGATTGGATATATGCTTGCATCTCTTCTACTTGGCATTATGTGGTTATCAATAGTGTTCCATGAAGTTTCTTTGATGTGGTTTGAGGCAAATTAGGCAGGGTATCCCTTGGCCGCCTTCCTCTTCATGATCATAGCAGAGGCACTTAGTAAGGGAATTGTAAAGAACATTGATTGTGGTCTTTGGAGGGACATTTTGGTTTCTAATAATGTTTTTGCAATCATTCACCATTTTTTTGAAGTTGATACATTGTTGTATTGTATCCCAACATTGAATGAAACTTCCAAGATAAAGAGCACATTAGATGAATATATTTGATGCTTTGGACAATTGATAAAAAAGGGAAAAGATAAAAATATACTTTTCTAACTCTAAGAAATCAGTGAAGAGATGTATCACTACTATATTTGGTTTTTGTATCGATAAACTCCCTTGTACATACTTGGGAATCCCACCTTTTCAAGGGTAAATGAATTCCTCTCTATGGAGTGAGGTAGTCAATAAATGCATGAAAAAATGTGAATCATGGAAGGGGTGTTGGTTAACTTTAGCAGGGAGAGTAACTATGATAAAGCAATAATTGTTACCGTCCCTACTTATATGCTCTCATGCTTGGAGCTTACACCCAAAATAGAAAAGGATTTCAATGGTACTCAATGTTATTTTTTATGGGAGGGGTTAGATGAAGTCAAATGAATTCTCCTTATCGCATGGGAAAAAGTAAAGAAGAAGAAGGAGAATAGGTGCACTAGGATAAGAAAAAATATATTTCAAAATTGTGCTTTTGGGGCCAAAAGTTTATGGAAAAGTATGAAAATCCCAATGCTCTTTGGTGTAGAATTTTATAAAATAAATACCTAGATGAAGGAAACCCAAGAAAAATCTACACAATTGCAAATCCTCCTAGTGGCTCACACATTTAGAATTTTAGGATAAAGAAAAAACCAATAATAATGTATCATCTATCTTGGAAAATAAATAATGACAAAAAATATGTTTTGGAATGACTTGTGGAATGGTTACAAACCTTTGGCATAACTTCTAGGTATAGAAACCTATATTGAACTATTGAATGAAACCTATGGAGAAAGAGTAAGCGATTACATGGCAATCACAAACACCTCCTATTCATGGGAAAACTTTGATTTCATCCCTCCATCTAGGCTAAATCCATTATGCTTGAAAAACTGTCAAATATAACCATTATGCTAACAAATAAAGAAGACGAGATAATATGGTGGGGAAAAATCCAAGAGATAACCATTAATCTAGGCCATGAAATTCAAATTCACGAAGAGCAATTACCATGATGGATTTTTGTACTTTGTTGGAACTATGATTCATATCTACGGTTGGAGCTTTCACATGGTCTATGATGCACAAAAGGATATTAACAAGAGATATACTGATCAAAATGGGTTTCTTTGGGCCCTTCTAATGCTCATTTTTGTGAATGTAAAAAGGAAAAGGTGGATCATTCATTATTACTATAGAGGACGAGGACTAATTGCTTCGAGACCCTAGGTCACGGGAGGGTCTTAAGCAACAGGATACCTTGATCTACCTCAAGCTTGCTAAATGATTTGGAAATGGTTAAGCAGTTAAGGTAAAAAAGGAAGAGCAATCTAGTTGCTACTATCATTTTGCTAACTTGAATGTTTTAGGGGGTCAAACGAGCTGATTCCTAGAGTTCAATTTGTGACTCAGACAACTCACTGCTTGAGGATGGTAGCGCGACACATAGACTCCAGCATGACATGCTAGTGTATTAGTAGGGGTTTGGTGTTTGTACGAACAAAGAGTGTGAGGAATAGATAAAAACAAAAGGAAACAAGATAACATATTGACTAAGAGGTTTTATACTATAACAAAATGTAAAGAGAATACTAAAATGAAGTACAAAAAGAAGAATACTTTAACTAGTCTATCTTTGAATTGACAAAGAAGGATAAGGAAGCGATACTAAACTTTGTGCAACTTGATTCTTCGAAGAGCTCCAACCGAGAAGTAACTACAAACACAAGACTAAGGAAAATGTTGGGGCTATTTTTAGAGGATTGCTTCAGTCAATCCCTTCCTTTGGTGTTGTTATGTCCTGCATACACACCCCAACTTTTTACTTGGCAAAGTCAGGGACCCCCTTTTTTTCCTCCCGTTTCATTGTTTTGGTTTATCATGTTTGTGCTTTGTCATTCTTGTTTTCATATTTTCTTGTGCCTTGTTTTGTTTTGCTTTACATCGAAGTTGGGTTTCAAACTACAACTGACACTTTGCACTTGGTGAAGGTTCAATTTTCTTCTTCCATCTTGATTCCGATCTCTACTTGCTTGTTGTTTTTGTTTTTTCAGAATCAAATTTTGAAATGGAATCAACACCTCACACCTTTCAAGGTTTCAAGTTCCGGTTTCCATCCTGACTCTGATCTCTGATTCATTTTTTTAATCCGGTTTAGAATCGGGTATTGAATTGGAACTAGAATCAGGGACCTTTCCAAGGTTCTTGTTCCTAGTTCTGTCCCAATCCTGATTCTTGTGTCCGTTGTGCTTTTTACTTGTCAGAATCAGGTTTTGAAACTTTCTCAGAACCTTGCACTCTTTGAAGGTTCTTGTGTGAGTTTCGTACCAATCCCGATCTTTGCCCCATTTTGCTTCATCTTGTCTGCAGTCATTGTGTTGTTCGTTTGTTTTGGTCATTTTCGTTCATCTTCGTCTTCGTCCTTTTGTCATTTTTTTATCGTGATCATTCTTATGTTGTTTTTTTTCTGATTTCACGTTTGTTTGTTTTGTCTTGGTGTCTTCTTCATTCTTTTCCGTTTTCCCCTTAGAGGTAAGTAAAATATAAAAAGTCAAAATTTACAAAATACAAAAAAATCCAAAAATACAAAATTTCAAAAATCCAAAAAAATTATCAAAATCAAAAATCAAAATAAATAAAGCTTTTAAAATTAAAAGGTTTAAAATCTAAATGATTTTGAAAGTTAAAAGAATTTTTAAAAGTTTAAAATAAACAAATCTTTTATTTTAAAGGTATTAAAATAAAACTTTAAAATAAATAAATAGAAGTAAAATAAATAAAAAATAAAATCTTTTTGGTTTTAAAATTGAAATTTTTTTAAAAAAAAATTATTAAAAATATAAAACCAAAATAAAGTTATATAAAAGTCTTTTTAAATTTAAATTTAAAGATTAAAATTTTAATAAAATCGAAATTTAAAACAAGCAGCAAGCCGAGTTCCATACCCGCGCTACCAAATGGAAAATAATGCAAGGTACGCATTGTTCCACAGAAGGCCGCCATGAGAGACTTTATCTCATAGGGAGTAATGATTGCAGGACATGATCAATATGGATCTGTTTAAAGGCATTCGAAACCTTCAAGCAAACACAAAGCAGAGAAAGCCTGCACATAATGCAATGATTACAGAGAAGGGAACTTCGAAATTAGGAATTGACATCTCTCAAAGCGTAAAAGAGATAAGGATTTTGTCAGGTGTTGCGGTTGCAGTTTACCCTGGCAAACATGAATGCATAATGTGAAGCGTTAATAATGTGCAGCAAACCATTTGACAAGCGCCTCACCGAAAGGTTGTTTCATGGAGTGCAATGATTTACAAAATGTGGAAGCATCGATTAGGCGGGTGAACCATTTGACATAATGCCCACGAGATTTCACCGGATGTAATGACATCACTGCAGGAGATACACAAGCGGTTTGGGAAAAGGTTTTAGAAACTTTCAAGAAAATGCAGTGAAAATGGAGATATCCAGGCATACACACAAATGTGAAAGCACATATGAGGGCATGTAAAACGCTTTATAAAATGCCTCAAATTAATGGGATTTCAGAGATCAACATGAGTGTAGGATACACAACATAGAAGTGTTGAAATGGTTTTAAAAAATTCCCAAACAGAGGTGAATGATGGAAGCACACATAGGGTAGTGAATCGTTTGAAGGAATTCAGAATCTTTCGATGCAAATGCAATTGGCAGGTGTAAAGCCAAATTCTAATGCCTTCGCTAGCATCCTCCATGCCTGTGTGTAACGAAACCATGGAGTAAGCACGCGAACCGTTTGACGGAATACCTCTAAGAGAGAAGGTCGCCTCATGAAGGGCAATGAATGATTGAGAAAATGCACCAAACGTTTTAATGAAAGGTCTTCGAAACTTCAAGCAAATGCAGATTGGCAGTTGAAAGCCAAAGTATACAAACCTCCCTGATAAATATTATTGCAAAATCTGGAAGCATACATGCGGGGTGTGGAGACGTATACAAGGTATGTGAACTGTGAACCATTTAACAAAATGCATCTAAAGAAATGTAGTCCCATGGCTTGTCACAATTGTAGTTTTACACACAAAATAAATCTGTTAAAAGATTCCTGAGACCTTCAGCATAGAGAAGATAGCGAACTGTTGGTCGATGATTTCGAGGGAAATCTTCATGAAAAGTATTGATTGCAGTCCGCGTGATGTTTTTCCTCTGCTAGCATTCAAATGGCAAAAACAGAGGGAGTAGTGTTGGAGTATTAAGATCCACACCAGATGTTCTTTTTCTCAATGTTATTTTGTTTTAAAATAATATTGATTAAAAAATGGATTTAATATTTTAATGGTGAATTTGAAGTTTATTAAAAGTATACACATTTAATTGAAATAATCTAAGATTGATTAATTTTTGAAATTAATTATTAATTAATTAATTGTATAATTTGATTAGTGTGTTTTATGCTTTACACATGCCTATTCAAGAGTTGGAATTGATCTTTAAGGTGATTGGCAAATCAGATTGTGCAAAAGGGAAGTTTTCTAAAAGATTATCGAACTGAAGGTGAACTGAAAGTATGGCGGGCCCGTTTTTACATAATTTTTGGAGAAAGATATTTCTTTACATCGTGCAAGATGGAGAACTCTGAGTCAAGTTGAAAGTTGCAACTTTTGAAGTAAAGCTAACCGAAACCAACTAGAGTCAAACAAAAGCTAAAACAAAAAGTTTCTTTTGAAGAGTGATTGAATGCTATACCTTTTGCATGAGTTGTTTTAGCAAGAATTATGGAATGATTGAGCTATTTTTTTGTCAAATGAAGCTCATTTGAAAGGGTTAGAATTTTAGGAAAACTAGTTAGACATTTTGTTTAGAGCTAATTAGAAGTTTCAGCTAGTTTAGCAATAGAGTAGATAGTGGAGTTTCTGCATTTTTAGTTGATCGAGTGGATTTAAAGACATTGGTTTCTGTACACTGGTGAAGTTTGTTAGATTTGTAAATGTTGTTTATCTATTTTACCATAGTAGAAACAGTTGGATTTAAACCTACTTTGAGTTATACTCTAGAATGACATTTGTTGGTTAAATGTTCGATTTGAAGTTTTTCAAAGAATGAATAAAGTTTTATCTTTTCTTTTGTTTGAATTGTGATTTGAAATCTGCTATTAATTTTTGCACTGTAAATGAATGAAGCTTTGTATTGATTACAGGTCAATTTGTTCTGCAGTTTAAGTTGGGAAGTTCCTTGAAGAGTAACAGGTATGGTTAATTAGATGAATCAACATTTTGTTCTTTGTTGCATCTTTGATCTATCTTTTTCTTTTCTTTATCCTCCGATTAGAGTAGGTTTAGGTAGAAGTTTGATCTTGCAACAACCAAAAGGCTCAATAACCAGTAGGCCCCTTGAACATTACAACCTCATTGACCACTCAGCGAAACAACAATTTTGTGACCCAACACCTAGGACCTTGGGAAGTGTTTGATTTAATGATCATTCACTTCTTCTAAGAGAGGTAAGGTGATTACATCTTGCCTGCATGTTGTGTCAATTTCGCCATAAACAGGTGTTTTCACCTCCATAGACAGCTAGATAGAAATGATGTAGAAAATGATAAAGAAAGTATATTAGAAGTAGATATGCCAAGCAATACACAAAACACAATATGCTACTACGTAACACAATGATGCGAGAGTAAGTGACAATGGTGGATATCACCTTCACAGCCAAGTGCTCTCAAGGCAAGTAGAGGAAGGCATGAGCTTGCAAGTTCTCCAACAACATTGTCACAAAAAATACAGCGGAGTAGCCAAGAGATCAACAACTTGCAGCTACAATGAAGGTGGTGATGAAGCTTGAAGGAGCTGAAAGTGAGTGTGTAGATCGAAGCCAAAAGTGAATTGATCCAAGAAGGAATGAAGC
Source organism: Sequoia sempervirens (assembly GCA_007258455.2). Lineage (NCBI taxonomy): Eukaryota > Viridiplantae > Streptophyta > Pinopsida > Cupressales > Cupressaceae > Sequoia > Sequoia sempervirens. Next base: position 53,941 of record VDFB02011402.1, read on the forward strand.
ACTTGAAAGGAAAAATGGAGGCAAAGGAGTCATTTTGGGCCGGTCAAGGGGGCAAGAGGCATTACAGTTCACGTCCAATGGAGAAATGTAACACCTCTATAGATTCTAAAGGTAGGAATCTTGTCAGGATGGTAGCGTGGCATGCGGATGTCCGTGCGACGCACGTGCGTCCTTGACAAAATTCCTCCATCGACATGTTAATAGGCTACCAGCTGGATAGGGAAAGGTGGCAATTGTTAGGTTTGCATCATCAAAATTATGTTTTCTAAGGTGAAGGGTATTATGAAAATGGGGGGTACAGGGGGTGAAAATTTATGCCATTACCTACTTGTGAGCATACACATTGGTGAATGTGAGGGTAAAGTGAAAAAGTTGAAGGAAACATGTACACGAATGGTGGGGAAGTGAGCCATGTCGACATACTCAAACATATAGGAGAGAAAAGATGGATCCATAGGTATCCGGTCTTCACGAAGGTGAACAAAGCTTTTGGAGGTGTTTGGTCCTACAAAATTGGCTCAGGGAGTGCTTGAGTCCCTCAAAAGGTGAACAAAGATTCTACAAGTGCTGGAGTCTGTAGAAGATGAAAGCACTTCATTGGTGCTTGATGTCTGAGGAAGAGGAGATTACCATAGGTGCTTTCAGTTACGAGGGGCTGCAAAATGAGGCTTTACAAGGCAGCCGACCACTTATAGGTGCCCAGTCTTGTAAGGAAAGCTGTGATTACTTGTCCTCCAAGCAGTTATATGACTTAAGCAGTCCTACAAAGCAACATGTTAATCCTGAACAGCTGTGTTAGGCAGAAGCAAAGTCAATGTACATAGATAGTCATATCTCGGAACAAACAATCGAAGGAGTTTCAAAGGGGTCCCTAGGGATCCTTCCAAGATAAGTGGCCCACACAAGAGACCCACTTCATTTAATCGCGACATTTTATGAAATGATTTGTCATCAAGGAATCGCTTTGAAAGATTCTCTTTCATCAAGGAATCCAAAAAAAGAATGGCCTTCTCGAAGGAAAGCTTTCCAATTCTTTTTGCTACAAAATCATTTTCAAAAGAAAATATTGCTAAGGGGATCCTTATCGAAGGATGCAATTTTTGAAAAGTGTAAATATTTTTAGTAAGGGATTCGTTGGCCACTGAATACGCCTTATTGAAAATTGGAGAAGTAGGAGCCCCCCTTAGGATGATGCATGTGAACTAAAGGAGCACGTGGCATCCTAAGGAAAGGGAGAGGAGATGCGGAGATGTTGTGGCCCATAATACATGATGAGGATGTAGACGTGGAAACGTTGTCGCACATGTGAGGGACAACACATAGGCACTACAACATCAAGAAGCAAGCAAAGAAGAGAGAAAGATAAACAAAGAAAAATAGGCAAAGACGAAGAAAACAAAAAACAGGGGGATCTGGGAATTCAGGGTAAAATTAGTTCTTATAGGTAACTCGTAATATATATATGTGTGAACAAAAGATTTCCAGTCCCCAAATTTCCCAGATTTGAAGAGCACATAAAAAAAAATTAAAAATAAAATGGGTCAACATGGAAGGGAGGCCTAAATGCTGACACTGCATCATCTGGTGTCAAAAATAAAAGATTTAACATATAGAAGAATGATGCAACATATAGAGGAAGTTTACGACACAATTTCACTCCTGTATCCAAGTACCTACAAGGGTGACAAGGGTTCTCTAGGAAAACATAAAAACAAGCACGAGGGAAACACAACACATACACAAATCTAATTTACAAGTAAAGAAGAGGTACTTCCCTAGTCCTCATCAACCAGAAGGTCATCATTCTTCAAATCTAGATCATCATAAGGGGAAGGTGGATGAGCCTTTAAGGGTGAAATAACAAGGGGAGCACCCTTCGGCTCTCCTATGACAAGGGCTAAGGAAGAAGGCTCTTCAAGGTCCTCTTCACCCAACTCCTGCGAGGTGAAGTCATTGATCTCGCAAAGATTGTTGACAAAGCTAGGACATCATCAGCTGAGTTAAACATTCACTTAATAGGAGTTCCATGTGTTAAATAAGTGAGAGTTGAAGGAGGCACCCAAGATCCACCATCAATCACATCAAAAGAGATGGTGACAAACTCAGGAGACGCTAAGGCTACCTCTATCACGAGGATGTTGCAAGCCAAAGCAGAACCCTCTCTCAAAGAGAGGTTGTCCTCCAACTTATACTTTAGTGGAGGATGTGCAATCCCCATTGAAGAAGTGGAAGGTGAGGAGGAAGAGGACAAGGCCGCAATTGACACCACTGTGGTATTTGACATGTCCATGGGCCAAGAAAATTAAGGGATTTCTAGAAGGGACATCAGAAGATGAGGCTCCAGCGAGGGAGTGATGAACAGCTGGACCCTTTTGGGTTGAGGGTCATCAACATTTTTAGGGGGAGCCGAAAGTAAAACCAAGGTGATGGGAACTGAAGCAAAAGGAACAAAAGAGGGAGGAACAATAGGAGATGTTGAAACAAAAGCTGCAGGCTCCTCTTCTGCCTTATGTAAGGCAATTTGCTCAGTAGAAAAAGCCCTCCTTCGGCACTTACGTTCACACACAAGCCAGTTTTGTTGACTCTAGGAACTAGAACTCGCTACTTGAGAAGGAACAAGAGGCTCTTGTTACACCATAAGCATGTCCTCCATAACCATCACTAGTGGAAGGGCAACCTCCTAGGTGGGAGCAAGAGCAAGAAGCATAGGAGCAAAAATCACAATAGGTGGAGAAGTGGACTTAGACACCTCAGTGTCGAGTCTCTTCCCATTCATCACCTAAGGGGTAAGAGAAGTAGGAGATTGCAGAGGTCGAGATGCAGGGGCGACCCCACAAGGGCCATTCCCCTTAGCATAGACAATGGGCCTCAGTACCGTGGGTAAGACGAGAAGTTTAAATACTTGATGCTTAGCCTTCTTCCAAGCGGGAACCATCAGACTCCCCATGTGAGGCATGAGAGTAGAGGTTGAAGGTGTTGTAGCAGGGCAAGGAATGAAAGTGGATGAAACAACATAAGAGGAAGGCTCCTGGGTGCGATCATAATTCTCCTTCCCCTTTTGAGAGGAGGAGAGGTATCCTGCTACTGTGCAATCATGGTGGTTTTGACTGAAATGGCATAAGGGGAGAGAGGATAGGCCACCTTTGGTGTTATTCCCCCATTCTTGTATTTGGCATAGGTCACATGATACAACAAGTCTATTCTTGAAGGAATCAAATCAACCGGGATAGGCGAAAAGTGATCTATCGATTATCCCCCTCATGACACTAGAGGTTTATATCTAGTGTCATACACAACATGCATAGAGCCCTCATGAGAAAACTTGAAACACTTATGAATTACTGAAGTGACCACATTCATGGAAACTAGCCATGGAATGCCTAGTTTCACTCTAAATGAGTCTGACTCTGGGATGATATCAAAAGGAACATTTATAGTGTCCTACCATGACTGAGAGAATGATGGAACTAATTGGAGTGACCGAGAGTCTATCCTGCATATGTATTGTGCTCTTTGATTCATCATACCCATTCTTATGCAAGAAATTTATTAGTAGAGTCTCCTTTGCTATAACATTCACACGGCACGTGGGATCAACTAGAACACCAATCATGATGTTCCCATTGATGCAAGTAGGAATGTATAGAGGAGAAGACTCTTTATTCATGTTCATAGGCAATTCCTATGATGTAAAAGTTATCGCAAGTGATCCATTCATAGAATGCACGATAGGAATAGGTAGATGCATAAAAGAGGTCATGTTTAAATACTTTGAAAGGACTTCCTTAGGAAACCTTGAAGGTTCAACGATTAGATGATGACCTATCTAGATCTCACTTCACAATGCCTCTAGATCCTTCTAACTATGCTGCTAGGGGTCATAGGTTGGGTTGTGAGGTTATGTTCCCTACAACACACAAACCTACAACATGCTTAGAATACAAGAGAAGGTTCCTTCAACACTACAAAATGGAACCAAAATAGTTCACGTCAAGTTCACCAAAATGTAGAGGGGGACTAGTTGTTCTGAGAGCCCAGGTCACAGGAGAGTCTTAAGCAATAGGTTGCCCTGATCTACCTCAAGCTTGCTAAATGATTTGGAAAGGGTTAAGCAATTAAGGTAAAAAAGGAAGAGCAATCTGGTTGCTATTGTCCTTCTACTAACCCAAATGTTTTAGGGGGTCAAACAAGGTGATTCCTAGAGTTCAATTTGTGACTTAGACAACTCACTATTTGAGGATGGTAGCATGGCGCATGGACTCCAATGCAACGCGATGACATCTTAGTGGGGTTTTGGCATCTGTACAAATAGAGAGTGTGAGGAACAAATAAAAACACTAGGAAACAAGATAAAATGTTGACTAAGAGTTTTTATACTATAACAAAATGTAAAGAGAATACTAAAATAAAGAACAAGAAGAATACTTTAACTAGTCTATCTTCAAATTGACAAAGAAGGATAAGTAAGCGATACTAAACTTTGTGCAACTTGATTCTTTGAAGAGCTCCAACCGAGAAGTATCTACACACAAGACCAAGAAAAATGTTGGGGTTATTTTTAGAGGATTGGCTAATTTAGTCCCCTACTTTGGTGTTTCCACCTCCACAGACATCTAGATAGCAATAATGTAGAAAATGATAAAGAAATTACATTGGAAGTAGAGATGCCAAGAAATGCACAAAACACAATATGCTACTACATAATACAATGATGCAAGAGTAAGTGATAATGGTGGATATCACCTTTGTATCCACATGCTCTCAAGGAAAGTAGAGGAAGGCATGAACTTGCAAGTTATCCAATAACACTGTTGCAATGAACGGAGTGGAGTAGCCAAGAGATCAATATCTTGCAACTATAATGGAGGTGGCGATGAAGCTTGAAGGAGATGAAAGTGAGTGTGTAGATAGAATCCAAGAGTGAATTGATCCAGGAAGAAGGAATGAATGAAGTAATGAAGCATTTGAAAGGAAAAATGGAGGCAAAGCAGTTGTTTTGTAGTGGTCAAGGGGGCAAGAGGCATTGGTTCACATCCAATGGAGAAACATAACACCTTTGCCTATTCCAAAGGCAAGAATCCTACCAGGATGGTAGTGCAGTGTGTAGAAGTTTGCACGATGCATACGTATCCCTGAAAAAATTCCTTCATTGAAATGCAAACAAGTTGTTGGGTCGATAGGGAAAGGTGGCAGATGTCAGGTTTGCATCATCAAAATTACATTTTATAAGGTGAATTGGTTGGGTCTTCTCCCTTCCATGATTAAGGAGATGTTTCAATGTTGTCAATGATTGTAGAAATGATTCCTTTAGGCTAGTATTTGGATGGAGGTGCTTTCTAAGATCATTTGGTATTTGTGGAAAGAGAGAAATGCAAGAGTCTTCAAGGAGATCAAATCATTCACATAAAGTATCATAAGTAAAATAGAATCTAGTGTATGTGAACATCAAAACTCAAGAAAAATATTGAAATGAAAATGGAAGTTTTCAATTTTAGATGATCATATGCCCAAAGCTTGGCCAATGTTGACAATTCCTTCCAACACAAGCTTTCCCTATAGGGACAAGACTAAAAGAAAACTTACAAAATGGTCTAGTCTCATTAATGGTAGACTAAGACAAAAAGTTGTGTCCCTTCAAAATGGTTTTGTTTTTGGTATACATATTTTGTGGTTTATTTTCAAAAATATATTATCGAAATAGGAAAAAATAATACATGCACTAATGTTTCAAGTTATAAATTAAAAAAGTTGAAAGAAAAAAATTACCATATAAAATTTTTGGTCCCACTTGCCTCATTTTTTCACATTTTATCAATAACTAAATTATACTATCAATTTTACAAAAAAATACATTCAAATGTTTTTTAAAATTTTAAAATATATATAAACATAAAATACACTAATATATAAACATTTCATTAGTTATATCATTTAAAAATTTAAAACATATATGTCACTTTCTAATGATTCAAATTAAAAATTTAGATCAATGTTGACCATTTCATTTATAAAAGTGTAATACAACTTTGAACTTTCAGCCATGTACATATTTGATTCCATTTTGACTTTGCATGTGTATCATCTTCTTCCTTGCAAGTTATGAGTATATTGTCCAATAGATTAGGCACCTATTTAATTGGTGAAAGGATAAATATCTATAATTTAAATCATATATCTTCATTATAGGTGTAATAGTTAGGTTCCACCATGCTCATATCATTCACTATTGTAACTTGTATTTAATCTTAAGCTACCCAAAATAAGACTATATTGTGAGAGTCATGACAATATGTTATCTCTCTCACCTATGTGTATGCAATGTTAAGTGGATTCATTCTTAGGGATACAACACTATTATTATCTTTGGTGCATGGTGAGAGGGGATTATTATCTATTTATTGAATGTCTTGTAGGTTTTTATGTAGTCAATGTTGACATCAACTTAGTGACAAATATAGGGGTTCATAGCATTTTGGGTAAGGCTACTTAAAGGCATTAAGCTTTGTTATTTATTTCTCTTTAATATTTCTATTATAGATACCTTAGAATATGCCTCCCTTGCAAAGCCTAAAGATGAAGGTGAATTTATCCACTCACAAAAATTGGGGCATTCTTACTACTATCTAATAAAAAGTACTACCTATTACCTCTGTTGACACTCCCTAACCTTAGGTTTTGATGCTAGTCTTGAAGATTTGTCAATATATACATGTTTGAGATCCAATACCCAAATAATTTTAATTTAACCTAGTCTTGACCTTTAATTTATTGATAATCATGTTTGTATCCTTTTCTACATGTCATGTGTTTGAATTATGATAATTGGCTTTATTCTCCTAGGTGTTTTGAGCATGCATTCTATCTATGCTATTGTCTCAAATACATATATTATTGAATTTGAGTTTTTTAGATTAAACGTTCTATGTCTTCTTATCATTGAAATTTTGGATCACATTACATGATCCATCATTAGGATGAAGAGAGATAAAAAAGGAGTTGGATTTGAAACCCAGGCTTGCTTTAAAAAAGAGGGATGGAGAGGGAAAATAAAAATGATAAAATGGAAGAGGGAAGTAGAGGTTTATAAGGAAAATGGGTATACATAAAATAATGGATTTTTCATCATCTCTTTTTAGTTCAACTAATCCTAATGATAGATCATATAGCTTTATCCAAAATATTAATAATAAATAAATACACACAATTTAATTCCAAAAGCACTCAAATTCATTAATGTCACCTTGAAGACTTCTTACTCTTGTAGGACCACAAATATCTATATATACCAATTCCAACAATCTGGTAGTAGATTGTTCTTTGACTTTGAAGATTCTTCTAGCTTGCTTTCCAATTTGAAACTCCTTATAGATACCATTGATAGGCTTTGTAATCTTTGGAAAATCTCTCATAGCTTGAACTAAACCAATTCTTACTAGGTTATCAAAATTGATGTGACACATCCTCATGTGCCATAACTAGCTTTCATTAATCCGAGTCATAAAGCAATGACCATTTGCACCCTTAAGTTGACAAACATTTTCATCTACCCTTCTTCCAACAACAACCACAATTTTGGATCCTTTTCTTGTCTCACATCCATCATCCTAAAAAATAATATTATATCCTATGATACACATTTGTCGAACACAAGTTATATGTCTTAAACCCTTAACATAGTAAACATCATTAGTATTATGGTTTCCATCAAAACAATTGATAAAAGCTTTTCAGTTTGACATATCCTAGTAGATGTCTCAACACACAATCTAATACATCCTCCATATTTTTCAAGTTTAATAAAATTACTCTTGTCACTAGTCATATGATTAGAGCATCCACCATCAATGATCCAGTAGTTCTCCTATTTAGCATGAAAATTAGGTACCAAGGTACCTTCAGTCTTATCCTTTGTCTCTAGAGGTCTTTCCTTCACACATCTCTTAGAGTTAGTAGAAACAAATTCATCTTTTAAAGCCATGAAAAATCATTAACCATCATCATCATCTCCATAATTGGATTCATCATCAAAAATACTTGTATCTTATCTAACATAATAAATTTTCTTAATCATCTTACATTTCTTCTCCTTATTTTTGTTATTCAAAGCTCTAGTTGGACATCTTGAAGCATAATGACCTATCTCTCCACAAATGAAACATTTGAAAGGAAACTTACCATTGTACTTAATAGTAATCTTCTTGATTCTCCTTACAAAGTTAGCTTCTACATCATCAAGATCCTCCTAATATGATTCCTTGATCTCCTCTAATTTTTCAGCCTTAAAATCAATCTCAACTTTTGCACCACTATTTGAACCAAATTCTCTCATCTCAAAAGTAGTTAAAGAGCTATACAATTGATCTATGTTACATTGATTTAGATTTGAAAATTCCTCAATAGCAAAAACTTTATGATTATAAGATTTAGGAAGAGTTCGAATAAGTTTCTTTACCACTTCTAGTTCTTTGAGTTCTCCACCAAGACATCTGATGGAGCTAACAACTTCATCTACCCTCTGCATATATCTTGTAACATTTTCATCTTCATACATTCGAAGGTTTTCAAATATATGATCTTCAGGTTCTGCATCTTAGCTTCTTTGACCTTATCATCTCCTTCATAAATGCTTTCTAACTTTACCCAAATATCTCTAACAGTTTTCAGACTCGCCACTTTCACTAATTTAGAAATAGCAAGACCAGTTAAGAGAGTATACCTTGTTTTACCATTTCTTTCATAGGCCTTGACCTCATCACTAGTGCTTGGACCATTTGTAGGCATAGTATATCCATATTTAATTGAATTCCAAACATCAAATCCTAGATAAACCATAAAACCTTCCACCCTTATCTTCTAGAATGCATAGTCCATTTCATCAAACATAAGAATATCTTTCTTGTGTGCCATAGATCTACCTCAAGTGGTTAAGATTTCTTTCAAGGACCCTTGCTCTAATACCAGTTAATTGTTGAATGCAAAATACAATTGAGAGGGGGTGAATTAATTGTATCTTAAAACTTCAAAAACCTCATAAACATTCAAATCCACATTCATTCAATTAACTCTTAATCCGTTATAATGATTTAGCATGAAAGGAAAATAACAAGAATTGAAAAAAATCAACACCATACACAAGAGAACACCAGATTTATAAGATGGAAAAGACAATGGTGAGAATTAGCTCACAATATAAATTAATATCAACACCATATATAATAGGGCTCACTACCCAAGAAAGAAAGAAGGGCTCACTGCCATAATAGAAAAGAAGATAGAGAAGAGTGTTACACAAATAAATCCATCTCAATGCAATTGAGAAATCCACCACAATATCACCAACACCTTCGTAGCTTGACTAAAGAATTTTAGACACTTTCTACTAACTACATCTTGTTGGAAATAGGATGCCATTTAATTGCAATCCTAAACATTATTTATTTCATGTGTCTACTAAGTCCTTGGAAAGTGTTCTCAAACACTAGGATTAGAGAGAGATTAATTTTGGATGAAATAATCATGTTAATTGACATTTATAATTAATTCTAAATGATAGGAGCATGTGAGGTCGTCCAAGATGAGTTCCTAAATAATAGGAGCACATGGGGCACCCACATGGAAGGTGGCACTCACCTTGAGTTCAATTAACTTGGAATAAGAGATAATAGATCTGTAATGCATGTAAAGATCCTAGGAGTTAGAGGTTGATGTTTACATGCATGAAGTTCAGTTCAATTATGGTTCATTTATCTTTAGTTAGTTTTAGTTGAATTCTAGTTGACTTCAATTAACTTGGAATGAATGACTAATGACTTGACTTAATTCCAAGAAGCCAACTTGGGCACCCAAAGTAGGTCCAAGTCATTTTCTGTTAACTAAAACATCAGAAAGATTACACAAGCATATACCATGGAGAAACCTTTTCAGGAAAAAACTCCACCAAGAATAAATATATTATTTAATCTCTAAAGTAGATTACAATAAATCCAATTCTTGCTTGAGAATGCTTCTTTTTCCTTCATTCTACAAATGATAAAATGAATTAATTAGATAATCACCCACAAAGAATTTGTAGCAAAGGAAAGCATATTTAGATCAGCAATCATAATTTTTTATAAAGTATTAAGCTACATAAACACCTCAATTTTCAACACATCTAGTAGTCTAACACATGAAATTTTGCATTGCACTTATCAAATTCACACTCTAACACTCTACAATTTGCATCATGCTTGTCTATCTTCACATCCCTCAACATCTCAACTCATATTTATACCATCTTCAACCTTGAAAGCATTCTCCAAGGTCAGCTATGCACCTCAACCATGAAAATTGAAATTAGGTCAACACCAAAACATTCTTTTGGTGGAAAGGAATAAAGGCAGGCCACAACATACCTTAGCTAGGACCTAAATCCACTCATACACACCATGCCACACTTCCACAAATTTTGCAAGTAGTGTAAACACCATTAAAATTTTAAGTACATGCTTCCTTTGATCCACCAATAACTCACAGACAACAAATTTCACCTGAATACAATATGGAATATTCCACAAACACCCTGAAATCCAACAAATTCCTTCACAACAACTTTCACCTGAAGAATGCACACACCCAATACACTTAGACAACCCTGCCATACACTGTAACTTAAGAAACTAACTTCAGAAGCACCATACCATGGACAAATTCGGATGAAGAAAGATACCAATACTATCAACACGCCTTCAAATTCACAAGACTTGAAACCAAACTTTGAAGAAACGCAGAGAAAAAAATCTCCTAGATAGCTCTACAATACACAATTCACACACTGGTGAACACAACTTCCTCTGCACAATGATCTAGCACACTAAATTCTAGATATAACACCTCTAAACACCTTTGACCAACATAGTTGAAACACATAGGTAGATGTTCAACCTAGAAGAACTGCGGAGCAAAGAACACTACTCTGCAACCCAAAATAACACTGCAACTTACTATTTCCTCTTTTTGTCAAATTTTCTCAAAAGCACTTGGAAACCAAGCACCAAAAACACATCCTCATCATCTTCATTACTTCGTCAACCATATATCCATAGATAGAATCTTATCAAAGCAACACTAGAGGTTAACACCAGTAGTTTACTAATGACAACCTAATGCAACTAATCAAAGCATCATCAATGCAACAACATGCAACAAAATAGACATCAACAACTACACATACACTTACAATAATCTTCTTCCAATACAGTTGAAACCAATGACAACACAAGCTTGTTGACATCAATCACAACACCAATTGCACATACTTGCAACAAATACTTCTAAACACTTGTCTCACTCTAGAGGATAATTCATTAAGACAAACAAAAAATAAAGTATAAAACAAGATCTTATTCATCATTTCATTCATATATAGAACATGAAGAATATGATTAAAATAAATATAATAATGAAAGAAGCTACTGTAACAATAGAAATTAATGGTAGAGCACAACTACCTTGATTCACCCTTTCTCAAGTCACTGTATCCACAGAATAAGCTCAAATCTAACTTCTTAAATCAACTGATCATAATGATAAACTAAAAACCTCTTTATTGCATATAACAAGATTTCACAATTTGAAAAGATTCTGTAGAGATATATCTTATTCATGAAAGCATAACTGGAAAAACAAGTATTGTCTGTGTATATGCAAAAACTATCTATTTAAACATATCCATATGCTATATCTACTCCTCAACCATTGAGCCAACTATATAGGTTTGGGGGAGGTTTATTAGAATGAGGACTCAAAACAACAATCTTAAATGCAAATTACCACTCCCCTATGAAATAGAGAGTGATAAAGTTTGCATAACTGAAAAGATGGAAGATGATTAGGACTGTAACTCTATTTCAACGATATAATAGAAACATGTACTATGGGAACATTCACATTGGCTTCCCAATCATTGTAGACTCCTTTCAACTAATTAAATGGTCTAGTGATTCAAAATCATCCTCATTAATGAGCACTTCCACTTCTCCAATTGTTGTGTTCGTATTATTCTGAAATCTCTCTTGTATCTATGTCTGAAATCCTTTGACCTTGTAAATTGCACTTACTAGTTGTGAGTTACAATCTACTTTGGTTTTTTGGTTGTAAAGAGTTAATTCATTTGACATATACACAATATTAATAACCATAAATTAAACATAGATCCACACTGCATTCCATACACATTGAACACATCTAATTATGCAATTACCTTCATATAATAATCATGATTTCATACATCAAAACCTGGTTCAAGTTGTATGAAAGACATATAAAGATAAATAATTTTGAGAATATGAAATGACTCTCTGGAAATTTCTAAAAGCATGAACTAAAACAACAAAAATAAGCTAATATTTGGTCTCATCAAGTTGTAATTCAAAGGCTAAGGGTTGGGTTGCTAAACCTTTCCTTACCCTAAAACCCAAAGAAAAAAGTGGCTTGGGGATTCTATCTTTAAGGAATGGGTAGTGTGATCCCACAAAACTGGTTTACAATTCTATTGAAGAAGAAAAATTGCAAAAAATACCCCCATGGAAAAAAAATAGGTTTTGGGGGTTTCGAACAAACTTAGGGTCTAAACAAACCTAATAAGGGTTCACTCAAACCCCCTTCGAGAGAACCCTATTAAATGTTGGCTCCCACATATTTCTCATTTCCCAGAATAAAAAACAAAGGGAAAAATTTTAGCTAAGGGAACACCCACCAGCAAATGAAGTTATTAACAACTTTTCTTAGTAGAAATTGCTAGCGTTATAAGATGATAGAGTAATAGCTAAGAAAGACATTGAAAAAACTTTTGGTCATTTGTATTGTTTACTTCAAACCATATACCCGCTATTACTATTGTTAAACATACATGTACATATATTACTAACAATGTGAGAAATTATGAGTTTTTGTCCTCCATTATAGAATAGAATGTTCATTGAAATGTTGATATGTATCAACCTTCTAATGAAAACTTAGACTTTATCTTTTATGGTGGGTATGAAATGAAATTTCAACTAATATACTATAAATGTAAACCTCCTAGCCTCTTTTTTTCATGATATAAAAATGAGCAAACAAAAATAAAAAGAGAAGAACTCACATTAGGTTTAGGGAAAATTAGTTTTGAACTGATGACTTTCACCACATCAAGGTGACACTCTACCACTGAGTTATATCCCTTTCCTATCCTCATCTAGAAGGAAAATTGAAAGAACTTCCCATTCCCAAAGAATGGAGAAACTCCATGAAACTCTATCATTATTCTCCGGAAATTCTATCTTGCTTTCATACTCTTTCAAAACCTCATCAAAAAAAGAAAAAAGATTGGAATCATTCATTAACTATTTCAGATTGACCTTTTATATAAAGAAAATTTGTAACTAAACTATGTAACCTAGTAGGCAAAGAGTTTTTTATATTCTGCATAGACTTATTCTATTTGGATCGACATAATGGAATTAAATTGCCTTCATGTTGATTGTCGAGTTTAAACAAGTGGAACCATCTTCTATCATAGTACAATCTTTTTCTTATTGAGTTATCACTTTTCTCTCGACCCAAATAAACAAGATGACTGATACTAGCAATTCAGTGAAAAATAAAAAATTGAGCCAACAACATAGTTAAGTAATTAACTAACTAAAAAAAGAATTGTTTTTCCTTAGACTTTCTTAGTTTATATGGCGATTGGCAGGCACAGCCGCTCGAAACAAAGAATATATTCTATTAATACATTGATCTATAGATTGATATAGATATCAATCAATGATATTGGTAAAAAGGTAATTGGTTTTTGAATATCCTATACCCTATATAGAAAGAATCGGAACGAACAGAGACTTTCGGAAGATTTGAAAGAGAAAAGTTTTACAATATGTTTTATCGACCCGGCACAGTTGAATTACTATGACTAATTAGTCAATAAACTCTACCTAGTGGGATTGTAGTTCAATTGGTTAGAGTACCGCCCTGTCAAGACGGAAGTTGCGGGTTCGAGCCCCGTCAGTCCCGATCCAATAAATTGAACAATTCTTTGAGCGATCCCCGCCCCAAAGAAAAGCAAAAAAAGGAAAAGAGAATAGACTAGAATAGATTTACTAGGGATTATGTAGATCTATCTGGATCTACATAATTAACCAAATCTATAATGGTTATTTTTGTCGACATGATAGATCTGCAATCCTCTTTTATCCTTGAGAGTTAAAAAAGGGTATCGTAGGAAGATAGATCTTTGTTAGCAAGAATAAGACAGGGGTGCCCAGAAATAAAATATTTCAAATGTGCTAGTTCCCCATTTTTTAAGAAATGAAAATAAGGGTTTTTAATGATTTCTAAAAAAAGAGAAAAGATTCCAATTTTCATACATAAAGATTGGATTCTATTTGGCTTACTATCCAAATAATTCTGCTCATTCCAGGGTCATGGGAAATTCTTAGGATAAGATAATTTGGAGCTATTCATTTTACAAAATGAATTAAGGTAAATAAGAGTTGTTACCAATTATCAGTAATCGTTTACTAGTGCTCCAAAATATGTATAGGTACAAATACAAGTAGTGATAGGATTTGATTCAATCTAATTAGCGGATGAGTTGTGGTTAGGGGTGAAATACCACTCAAACCCAAAGCTAGCTGGTTCTCCCTAAAATGCGTTGAGGCGTAGCAGTTGACTGGATCTTCTAGGGGTAAAGCATTGTTTCGATGTGGGTTGCGTGAGCAGTACCAAATGGAGACAAAATATAAATATTAGAGATAAATAAGGGTCAGCCAATGAGACGATGGGGGATAAGCTTCATCGTCGAGAGGGAAATAGCCTAGATCACTAGCTAAGGCCCCTAAATGACCACTAAGTGATGAAGGAGGTAGGAGTGCAAAGACAGCCAAGAGGTTTGCCTAGAAGCAACGATCCTTGAAAGAGTGTGTAATAGCTTACTACTCGAGCGCTCTTACACTGAAGATCATCGAGACTAAGTGATCTACCGAAGTTGAGGGATGTAATAAAAGATACATCAGAAGGGGAGTGTTCCACCTCAGAGGGAAGTGTCTGCGTGAGCAGATGTGGATGAAGCAAAAACGAGAATGTCAACTTGAGTAACGCAAAAATTGGTGAGAATCCAATGCCCCAAAAACCTAAGGATTCCTTAGCAAGGTTCGTCCATAGAGGGTGAGTTAGGGCCTAAGATCAGGCCGAAAGGCATAGTTGATGGACAACAGGTTAATATTCTTGTACTACCCTTTGTTGGTCCCGAGGGACAGAGTAGGCTAAGTTATCCCCTAATATGGTTCTGAGGTTCAAGGTCAGAAGGTGATCCCAAAAAAGCAAGGTCAAAATGGGGTAGATAAAATGCTTCGAGCCAATGTTCGAGGAATTCCAGTGTGTTTCTATGATGGGTAACCCACATCATACTCCCAAGAAAATATCAAATGACCTTCAACAAATGGGTACTTGTACCTAAAACCAACACAGGTAGGTAGGTAGAGAATACCTAGGGGTGCGAGATAACTCTCTCTAAGGAACTCGGAAAAATAGCTTTGTAACTTTAGGAGAAGGGGTGCCTCCTTGTAGATAAGGAGGTCGCAGTGACCAGGCTCGGGCAATTATTTACCAAAAACACAGGTCTTTGCAAAGTTGTAAGATGATGTATGGGGGTTGACGCCTGCCTAGCATCAAAAGGTTAAGGAAGTTGGTGACCTGATGACGGGGAAGCCAATGATCGAAGCCCTGGTGAATGAAAATTGTAACTATAATGGTTCTAAGATAGTGAAATTCCTTGTCGAGTAAGTTTTGACCTGTATGAAAGGCATAACGATCTGGGCACTGTCTTGGAGAGAGACTCGGTGAAATAGACATGTCTGTGAAGATGCAGACTACCTGCACCTGGACAAAAAGACCCTATGAAGCTTTACTATTCCTTGGGATTAACTTTGGGCTCTTGTTAAGCAGCTTAGGTGGAAGGTGAAGAAGGCCCTCTTCTGGGGGGCATGAGCCATTAGTGAGATACCACTCTAGCAGATCCAAAAGTCTAACCTTGCAACTAAACCTACTATCCAAGGGACAGTCCCAGGTAGATAGTTTCTATGGGGCGTAGGCCTCCCAAAAGGTAGCGGAGGCGTGCAAAGGTTTCCTCGGGTTGGCTAAAAATTGGTCCTCGAGTGCAAAGGCAGAAGGGAGCTTGACTGCAAGACTGACTGATTGAGCAGGGATGAAAGTCGGCCTTAGTGATCCGACAATGTCGAGTGGAAGGGTTGTCACTCAACGAATAAAAGTTACTCTAGGGAAGATAGGGGGAATGACGAGTTTGACATCAATTCTATGGGTTTGGAAGAAATGGTGCGTGAAATTGAAGAATTCCTAATTTTAGAATTGCTAATAAAATTAAATAAACAATTAGCCCACTTAGTAGAAAAACTACAAACACAAGATAAGTTCTTGAAAGTAGTGGCGGTAAACTTAGTCAAACTAGCACTTTATTTTTAGGAAGAAAAAAGAAAAACAAGAAAAGAAAAGAAAAAAATATTTCCTTTTTATCCAGGAAATGATCCAAAGACAGATTACTTTTTATGGCTACAAAAACATATGGAGATCTATTTGATGGAAACATATCTGGTCTTGAAAAATTGAAATATTGGTTTAAAAATCATTGTTGTGGTTTACTCAAAGGAGAAGAATCTTCTCATTTTGGTTTTGGTATTCTAGTAGAATACGTGAAAAAACAAGATCATTACCGGTGTTATTAGATGATATAGGATTACCTAGATCAGATGATATAGGAGGACGTGGATCAGATGATAGAGGATTAGATACAGGATCAGGTGGATCAAATGTCAGAGGATTTGACACCGTATGAGGCGAATGAGATATAGGATCTGTTGGAAGATTTATGAATTCCTCCTACTTATTCAAAAAATTTCCAAGGACCACCACATGGTATTCAAGTGGAAATAGATAAATTAAACAAATATGGTTGTCCTTTGTTGGGATGTACTATCAAACCAAAATTGGGTCTATCTGCCAAGAATTATGGTAGAGTTGTTTATGAATGTCTCCATGGTGGACTTGATTTTACCAAGGATGATGAAAACATGAATTCCCAACCATTTATGCATTGGATAGATCATTTATGCTTTTGTGCAGAAGCAATTTATAAAGCTCAAGCTAAGACAGGTGAGATTAAGGGATATTACCTGAATGCTATTGCAGGAATGTGTGAAGAAATGATGAAAAAATTAGTATTTGCTAGAGAATTGGGAGTTCCTATCATCATGCATGACTATCTGACTGGAGGTTTTACAAAAAATACTTTTTGGCTCATTATTGCTGAGATAATGGCCTACTTCTTCACATTCACTGTGCAATGCATGCAATTATTGGCAAACAAAGAAATCATGGTATGCACTTCTATGTACTAGCTAAAGCACTGCATATGTCTGGTGGAGATCATATTCACGTTGGTACTGTAGTAGGTAAACTTGAAGGAGAACGAGAAGTCACTTTGGGTTTTGTTGATCTATTACATGATGATTTTATTGAAAAAGACCGAAGTCATGGTATTTATTTCACTCAAGATTGGGTCTGTATGCCAGGTGTTCTACCTGTAAGATGAAAAAATAGTCCTAATCTCCCATCCAATTTTTCAGCTATGTCTTTATCTTTATGTCTGCTATCTCTAGGAGGTATTCCTCCACTAGCAAGTTTTTTTTGGAAAACTTTATCTATTCTGGTGTGGATGGAAAGAAGGCTCCTATTTATTGGTTTCGATAGGACTCTTTATGAGTTTTATTTCAATATATTATTATTTGAAAATAGTTAATTTATTAATGACTGAACGAAACAAAGAAATAACTCCCCACGTGCAAAATTATAGATTATCTTCTTCAATCTCAAAAAATTATATGTAATTTAGTATGATTGTACGGTAATAGCATCTAGTTTACTAGGGATAGTAATGAATTCAATTGTTGCAATTGCCCAGGATACATTATTTAGTATTTATATAAACCTTTTTCTTACTAACTGAAAAAACTAGGATTTTCCCTTATATTCTTAAAATGGTAGCGAATAGGCTGAAATTATCAGATGAATTTCTAATTACAAAATCAACTTGATCGTTAAATTAGAAGTTCATTTTGTACCATGTAATATACATTTTCATTCTCAGAAAATGTCATTCAAACATGCATAAATAAAAAAATATTTGTCATTATGTTCTATTTAAGTTATAATAGAAGTTAAAAATAACAAAACATGGGTGTAGATAATCTAATCTTGATACTTAATTGAATTGAGATAACCTCACTATTTGCGAGTCTTTCATCTAAAAGATAGTGTGAGCAAAGCACAATAACTGTTTATTGTGCATCCAACAAGAATTGAACCCGCGACTTCCCAATTATGAGTTGGGTGCTTTTACCATTCAGCCATGGATGCAATGATAAAGCAGAACTATCGCATTCATGTCAATTAGAATTCAAATTAATTGAATTATCCCATTTTAGTTATAACATTATATACTTCTATTTCAAGAATCGAACTATATTTTTATATCATAATCATATCATAAATAGTTTTGAATTCAAATTAATTGAATTATCCTATTTTAGTTATAACATTATATAAGTTATAACATTATATACTTCTATTTCAAGAATCGAACTGTATTTTTATATCATAATCATATCATAAATAGTTTTGAATTCAAATTAATTGAATTATCCCTCATAATAGGGATAACAATATACTTCTATTTCAAGAATCAAACTATATTTTTATATCATATCATAAGTAGATTTTTCACAAAGATCATTTAGTTCTGTTAATTCAGACAATTTTCATTTTATTGATTTTCAAACCCCTGGCTTACATCTCAGGCTAGTTATTTCTACCATTAAATGAAATTCCTCATTTAATCATATTAAGTATTGAATCAATTAGTTAAATAAAGAATAATTATTAAATTGGGATCATTTATAGCATGACATTTATCTCAACATTTATAATATGCCATTGTCTCTCTTTAAAGAATGATTTTCTCAAATTTATTGATACAATTTCTACTTTATATAGTTTACACTTTCTATAGTTGGTTAGGATGAATCTGAACCATTCAATTTCAAATATAATGCAAAGTGCTGACTATTCAACAACTTATAAGAAACGTGAGACAACCAATAGAAAATAGAACAAAATCTCCTGCTCTTCGAGGATGTCCTCAATGTAAAGGAGTATGTGCTAGGGTGTATGTGCAACTTGTTTGGATCAGAAGTTGAAATGGACCATGAGATTGCTCTAACAAGAAGCAAGAAGAACTTTCCTTCTGTTAAAAAGTACAGATCTATCATCTACTCTTACCGGGGATGAAATTTATGGTTTCCATTCGTGCAAATCCAATCACCTTGATGTGGGATGAAAAGCAATTCCTCATTGGTAGTGAATGGTCATCGATCCATTGAGCGAGGAAATAATGCAAATTGAAAAAACATAAATATGTTTTTATTGCTGTGAGAACATACAAAAGGCCAGCTACCTTGCCAACTCTCACAATTACATGTCATTACTATATCTATAAATCTTATCATGAGAGTATTTCTTACTTGATAATTTGGGGGAAGGAGAGTAGAGCTGAAAATGGTAAACTATACAAGTTACCAAATACTCATCTTATACCTTAGGGCTTGATAATCAATATGAAGTACAAAACTTAACCATTCCGCCAGAAGTTTTTCTTTTCATTTAGAATAATCAACTCATGGAATCAGAACAAGTTATTGCCGAGGTTCATGCTAGAAGATTCCCATTCAAAGAAAAAGTGGAGAAACATATATATTTTGTCCTAACAGGAGAAATGCACTGGAGTATCCCTATGTCTAATTTGATATTCCAGAACTTCTTGACAAACATAAATCACTTTTGAATTATTCAGTGGATCAAGTTAAATACGAATCAGTTGACTCAAACTGTTTTGAAAAAGGAAAAAAAAATATGGAATTATTTTGAAACTAATTGAGCCATACCTAATGAACATCACGACTCTATCTATTTCACCATTCTTTCTCAAAACACCAATACGAGGGTAAAAAAGAAAAAAAGGGAACTCATCGTACCGTTATGGTGTGATAAACAATGGGGAAAGCAAAGAATCCCTTGTCCTGATTTAATTCTTAGAATGCCCAGAGAAGGTATTCTATATAAAAATGACATTTTTGCTTTTTTGAATAACCCTCGTTCAGAAATGATAAAATATAGCAATATTATCGGAGGTTATTCAATTGGAAAAAAATGGAATTCTCTTGAAAATCAATTAGATGGAGGGCCCAGATCAAAAATAAAAGGAGAGCCCAGATCAAAAATAAAAGGAGAGCCCAGATCAAAAATAAAAGGAGGGCCCAGATCAAAAATAAAAGAGGTTTATGCTTCTCTTATTTCAGTAAGAACAAAAAAAAGAACAAAAAAGATCATTATCAATATGATTCAAATTAGCTTGCTGAAATACCCTTTTTTCAATATGGCAAAAAGGGAAAATAGAGCAAGTTCTCAATTTTTGTTTCATAACAAATTAGATGACACTAATTCTTTTTTTTCAAATGATCAAAGTCAATTACTTAGTAAGGGAACTATTCGTTCATTACCTAATGAGAATAAAAAAGATGAATCTTTTCTGATTCTTTCTCCTTCTGATTTTTTTAAAATCGTTCTATTTAATGATTTCAAATGTTTGAATACAGTCAAAAAGTCGGATGCAAATAGAAAAATAATTGAATTGTCAGGTCTCCTAGGTCATTTACATAGTATTGCTAACCATTTCTCATACTCTCATTTCATAACTTATAAAAAAGTGTTACTAAATGAACGCTCAATTTTAACAATGACTCAAATACTTTACAAGTAGCTAAATGCTACTTTATGGACAAAAAGAAATTTCTAAATTTGATTCATGCAGGAATATTATTTTCAATTTTTTCAATTTGTATTTTTTCCTAACCAATTTTTTTGAAAAACATTTCCAATAGTAATCCTTGACATAAAACAAATAATGAAACATAGAATGCATTATAAACGTATGATTATTACACTAAAACCAGGTTATTCTATTCCACTTTTTCCTTCAAAATAAAACTTATTTAATTTCAATAAATAATAACATGACCACCCGTTCGTACAGGACTTTTACTCCGGGCACACGTGATAAATCTCTATCAAGTTTTGATGGAAAAGTTCAATCTCATCCACAAAAGAAATTGACTTCCGGCCAGCATCGTTGTGGCAAAGGTCGTAATAACAGTGGAATTATTACCATACGACATAGAGGAGGAGGTCACAAGCGTCTATATCGTCAAATTGATTTTCGACGTAGTGAGAAAAACATATTGGGAAAAATTGTAACAATAGAAAGCGACCCTAATAGAAGTGCATATATCTGTCTTGTGCACTACAGAGATGGTGAAAAGACATATATTTTGCATCCGAGAGGGATTATGATTGGAGATACTATTCTTTCCGGTCCAAGAGCTCCCATATCAATGGGAAATGCCCTACCTTTGAGTGCGGTTTGAATTATTAATTTACGTAATTGGAAATACCCAATTGGGTTTACAGCAAAACCTTAAAATCTATCACTGATCCAACTAGGTAGGATACTTTGATGGGATCAACCCCAAAGGGAAACTGAGGATAAAGAGCAGCGGGTGATTGAGTTCAATAGTTTCTGGAATTATTGACTCCAGAGATATGATAATATGGAGAAGACTTAATTGTCTGAAGCAGAAACAAATAAGGTAAAGGAACCCTTGTTATGAAGAGAAAGACAAGTAAATCACATTTGATTTGATGGTCAAAGGCAGATTCGAAGCTGAACAGTGAAAATATTTTATTTATAATAAATAAAATTTCTATTTTCAAATGCCTCCTACGTTATCCGGAAGATGCGAAAGCATTAACGTAATTTGATAAAGTCATTCATTCTGAATGCTACATGAAAAAAGAACATAAGCCAGATGATGGAATAAAAAAACCTAGGATGTACAGAATAAGGACATAAGGAATTGAAAGTATGCCCTTCATAATCTCTCTATAAAATATATTTTATATATTTACATTGAGTATATAGATATTTACATACACATATACAAAGATGTATATATACAGAAGCATACACAAATTGATCATACAATTCAAACTTCTTATGTGATAAAAGTTTTCTTATGTTCTTATTAAGACATCTAAAAAATAATAAAATAAAAGAAAATAAAACAGACTTCTTTGATAAAGAGGTCTGGGGATAGAGGGACTTGAACCCTCATGATCTATAAAACCAACGGATTTTCCTCCTACTCCAATTTTCATTGTTGTTGACATTGACATGTAGAATTGGACTCTATCTTTATCCTTGTCTAATTATTACTTCAAAAAATGGAAGTAAAAACAACTCTCTTTCTAGAGAAGCTCTTAATTGGAAAGCTTAATGAATCCTTCAATTTCAATTTGAAGCTAGGTATATTCTTATTAAAATAAAACCTAGAACAATTCAAGCTCTAATCATTATTTTTGTTTATTGGTGATAATAACGCTTTTTCAAGTGTTAAATAAAATACAAAAGACATTATGTAAATAAAGTATCCGATTCAAATTATATTGATTCGTGAGAATAGCTTTCGTTGAGTCTCTGCACCTATCCCTTTCTCGGAAAGGAAACTATTGTCTTTAGAAATCGAATTTGGCTCAGGATTTCCCATTCAAAATATCCCAGGGTTCCCTAGATTTGGATGCTATCACTTGGTAAGTTTCCATACCAAGGATCAAAAAATTTAAGTCCGTAGCGTCTACCGATTCCACCATATCCCATTCTTGTAGAATGAAATCATAAAGTAATAATTGCATCCCATCAATTATTTTATTTGCATTAGCATTATATTCTTTCTGCATTTTTTATGCAATGTTCTTATCTGTATTCAACCAAGCCCAATAATTTTACCAATTAACATATTAGAAGATTTTACAAAACCTTTATCACTTAGTTTTTGACTTTTTGGAAATATATTAGTTGACAAATTGGTAGTTGTCATTCTTGTTTCCTTAGTACCTTTAGTGGTACCTATACCTGTAATGTTCCTAGGATTATTTACAAGTGGAATTCAAGCTCTAATCTTTGCAACTCTAGCCGCAACTTATATAGGCGAATCCATGGAGGGTCATCATTAATTCAATTAATTGGACTCATTTTTTTCTAACTTTTCAATTCATATCCATTTCAAATTTAATAAGATTTTAGTCAAAATATTTAGGATCACTAATCCCGTCGATAAAATTGATAAATAGAACAATTCATGTCTACATAATAAAATGAATAGGTTTACTCATGGGAATTTATTTAGTAAAATATGTATCCCAGTGTGGAACAATGATTTTTTCAACCTCGAAGGGATGCAGATACATAGTTTGTATTGTGTCATATATGCATATGCATATATCATCTATATAGACGAATATATATCTAGATAATTATTTAGATATAACCATAAGAAAAGAGACTATTATGCAAAATATTTCATTTTATAAATGAATCAAAATGAGATTCTAAAAAATATGTGTAGGCTAAGTATTAATGTCCTTGATCCAGTAAAAAAAATTGAATTTCAATACATACAAAAAAAGTTATGTTGTATATGGTCCACCTATGTCTTAATTGTAATTGGTTTGACTTTGAAACTTGATTAAGGAAAAATATTCAATAAAACACTATGAAACCAAATGAAAGGGTTAGATATCATAGTTACAAATCTCAATTAAAAAAAATGGAATTTTATCCTTCATAGAAAAAAGGTTATGTTGTATACGGTGAGCATCACTCCTTAAAAATGGTGTTTACTAATAAAAACTAGTTTTTGAAGGGGATGGAAAAAGAAGTGCGATCTGATTCCAAAATTTTTGAAAAAAATATATTTAGAATCTTCAAACAAAATATCACAAATCACTAGTTTGCATCATCTTCAAATTCCTCACGGTTTAGCCGCTATAGGTGCTCGAAAGTGAAAATTTAGTTAGAAAAAATCAGTTCAGTGTCTAGTTTAGCCAAAAGTTGTAAACCAATATTGTGGGATCACCTGGTACCCATTTTAAAATGGGTAATCATTTTGAAATAGAAATGGGAACTGACAGTCGGTTTTTTTTAAAAATACCTTTTTCAAAAAGGGTACCTGTTTATTAGCGGGTACTCGAAGCAAAACGGTGCCCGTCTGAATTTATGCTTGGAAACCCATTCCTAAATGAGTACCCATTTTTTTCAAAACAAGTTCCCATTCCTTTCAACATTTTTTTTTTCTAAAACTTCCCCTCTTCATGAACCCAACTTCTTGCTCTTACCCAAGGTGAAGCTAGAATATAATAAAATCTTCTCCAAAATGCATGTGAATCTAAAATAAGTTTTTTAATATAATATTCCCATAAAATATTATATGTAGATGGACAAATAAGTAATAAGAATAAAATAAAAAAACCACAGTGATATAATATTTATGTGGAGGAACCTCATATTTAGAATATCTCCTACTTTTAGTTCCTGAGTTGAAGGCACTTTGTGATGAATGGTTCATAAGTCACAACACTTGCTAAAGGTTTTGAAAATGGGATAGTAAGATAAGTGGGCTTGACCTTGGGGGAAACTCCACAATTAAGTATGCTTGAGTCAAAGTAGTATTGGGATAGGTGACCTCCCAATAAGTCCCAATGCTTCACCCCTATTAGCATCACCTAGATGAAATGAGTGCTAATTTTTCCATTCATTCTCATGATATATGGTTCATGCAAACCACTACTTATGGAAAATTTGTCAATGATTTTCACTCAAAGGCTACATAATTCAATATGATATTAATATCATAACTTGACACACTATAGAAAATACCTTCTACTTATCATTTCACAAGCTAAAATGGATCTATAATCAATGGTCTATAAGGCACAACACTTGATGAAGGTTTTTGAAATGGGGTAGAAATATAAGTGAGCTTGACCTTTGTGGAAAATCCATGGTTAAGCATGTTCGAGTCAAAGTAGTACTAGGATGGGTCAGCTCCCAAGAATTCTTGATGCTTCACCCCTATGATCATAACTTAAATCTAATGAGTGTTAAGTGGACTATTAATTCTCATGAGATATGGGTTTATGAAAACCACTACTCATGAAAATCAGTCAATAAATCATGATATTAATAACATAACTTGATCCACTATAAAAAAACACATCTTGCTTATTATTTGATGAGCTACATGGGATCTATGATGAATGGTCCATAAGGTACAACACTTGTTGAAGGTTATAGAAATGGGGTAGCAAGAAAAGTGAGTTTGATCTTGGAGGAAGCTCCACAGTTAAGCACATTTGAGTTGAATTAGTACTGGAATGGGACTTCTTGATATGGGTCAATGAATTTAACTCAAAAACTATGCTGTTGGATCTTGATATTAATATCATAACTTGAAACACTATAGAAAATACCTCCTAATTATCAGTTGATGAAATAAAAGGGATTCATTATGAATGGTTCATAAGACACAATGCTTTCTAAAGGTTTTTATATATGGTGTAGTAAGCTAAAATGTGGGATTAATCTTGAGGGAAACTCCTTGGTTAAGAACACTTGATTCAGAGAAGTACTGGGATGGGTGACCTCTTGGGAATTCTTGATTCTTCACCCCTATGAGCATCACCTAAATGTAATTAGTGTTAAGTGGTCCATTCATTCTCATGAGAGATGAGTTTGTGTGAACCACAACTCATGAAATATGGATCAATGTATTTTGTAGTGCCCCTCTTGTTTGCATCAAGTGTTAATGTGAGATTGGTGTTTTGAAGCTTTACTGTTTCCTCGTGATTTTTTTGGTGATTGTATTATGTCTCTAAATGTTTTGTATGAACCACCACATATTTTAGATGAGGTTCCTCAACATTTCAGTTGTTAGAAATTTGTACATTTATATGCTTAATTTATCATTATGCTCCAGTTCAATGATGTGATTAAATGTGATCCTGATTATTTAAGCTTAGAATAAATTATTTATAAGATAGATGCATGCGTGATATTTTATGCTTTATGTTATTGAACTTCTTTGGGTGTTTATATTGTTCTTTGGATGTGTATGCATTAAGCAAGTACCCTTGACATGCGTTGAATGGTTACAGGTATAGGGTTATTTCTCCATCTAGATACATGCATGTTTGAGTTATTCCCCAATAGTGGTTAATTCAGAGATGTCACATTGGGCATCCCTATCTATTCCCTAATTGTACTCCAATCGAGTACACTATGCATCATGTTTGACCCTATGTGAACCTAGATCTAAGTTAGCAGTTATTCTGAAATCCCTATGTATCATGAATGACCAATGAATGTCTAATTTAATTAATGGTTTAAATGATATATTTTCCATGAATTAGATATTAGGAATTTAAATGATTCTTATATTGGTTATTAAACTAGTATTTGTGTTTTGGGAAAGGGGAAAATAGAATGAAAGTAGAAATGAAGTTAAGCTACTGTTTAATTAAATTATGAAAATTCCTTAAGTTGAGAATTGTAGGTTATGTTTGATTTAATTATCTTGTTTGAATTCTAAATTTCATAAATTTAAATGAATATATGCTTACATATTATGGATTTAAAATGTGAATTTAAATGTGTATTTGGATTTTTGGGAAAATAAAGGGGATTGCAAATTAAGAAATAGAAAAATTAATGTTATTTTATTTTATTT
Source organism: Sequoia sempervirens (assembly GCA_007258455.2). Lineage (NCBI taxonomy): Eukaryota > Viridiplantae > Streptophyta > Pinopsida > Cupressales > Cupressaceae > Sequoia > Sequoia sempervirens. The sequence continues at coordinate 80,709 of VDFB02011402.1, forward strand.
GGAAGCTGAAAATAGGGTAAATAGGAAAAATGGGTTTTATTTTACATTATGCAATGTTTTATTTTGTGAAGAAATTGTGTGAGAAAAACCCTCTTTTGGGAAAATTCTTTTTTTATTGATTGGGAGTGCAATTGGAGGAGGAATTCACAAGGTTGGATTCTTTGGATTAGGAATATGGAAGGGAGTGTGTTGTTCTGATTCTTGTGAGCTCTTGTTTGGTGTGCTTGGCATGCTCTTCATTTCAAAATTTGGCAAAGTGTGAGGTATTTTGCTTTTATTATCTCAATTTGAATAATTTCTTTCAAGTTTGTGTATGGGAATAGGTTTAGGGGAGTGTAGAAGCCTCCTAACATATTTCAATTTGCAAAATATCATGCTTAATTTCTTGTTTTTAAAATATTTTTGAAATTTTCCAAAATACAAGGGTTATAATGCCCAATTTTTAGAAATTGTGCAAAATGAGTATTTTATAGCTTAAAAGGGTGTTGGGCACTTTTGTTACCAAAGGGTATTTTTGGATTTTTGAAATTTGAAACTTTAATTTTTGAAGAAATTTTAATGGGATTTTGGGAAAATTTCATAGTTTTAGTGTACTAGAAAATGATAAAATCTGAATGTCTTAAATGAAAAATGATGAATTTAAATGTTTGAATGAAAGTGTACTTCATGAATTATTGAAATAGACCTTGTGGAAACATGTTAAGAATTTTTAATGAAAATAATTTTTGTATTAATTTTCATGTCACATTTGTTGGAGGATGTGATGAGCTTGGGGTTTAGGTATTAGAGAGGATTGTGGGAGTGGATCCCAATGTGAACCTGACCCAAAATGGCATGTAGGCAATCACAATGTGGGGATTTTGGTTAACAAGTGAAAGATAATGAAACATGGGTAATTAATTAACCAAGATGATGGATATCCCTCTCATGCCTTGAGTGCTTGTACAACCTAAGGATGATTGAGGAAGAGAAGACACTTAGGGGGTGTAAGACTTGTAAGATCAAGTACCCTTGTCTATATGAGAGGATACTTGGTTCCACGTTGAGCCCCATGTGAGTTTCCACAATGACACTTCCTCTCTTGTTCTCTAATATCTAACCCTAGTGTAGTTTGAGTAGCACCTAAAAGATGATCATCTCCTTCCATGTGTATGTTTTTGTTTATGCCATTTGTGAGTTTTCCTGATGAGGATTCTTGTGTTATGCCATTTTTGAGTTTTCCCAATGAAGATTCTTGTGTTGTGATATCGGTGACTTTGTCTAATGTGGAAATGTGATATATACCATTTGATCCACCTTGTGTTTTTTGATGAGTATTTTATATGATGTGTATGTTGAGTGTATGCTTTATGTATAGCACATGTGTAAGACATATCCCAATGTTTTTTGTGTGAGTGTTGTAATTGTGGCCTATGTGACTATCTTCTGGCACATTAGGAGTGGATCTTTTGATTCCACAAGATTGGGTGGCATGAAAACCACCATTGAGGATCAAAGGATCATGATGGATTCGATGATGACTTCAATGTGCCAAACTTTCTTATTCTTATTCATATTTTCTCCCATTTTATTAAAAATTTAATAATATTGTTATTGAACATCTCATTAAGATGAATTGTAATATTTGATAATAGAGAAGAGTATTAGATTAGTTATGTGTCTCGATGTTGGAACCAAGCATGATTGTATTATGGTTTTCATAATTATACTATAAAATTGTTAAAATGAACTTATAAATCTTTCATTTGTGTTTAAAATAAATTTAGATACTTTCTTTCTTAGTTGGGTGGCCTAGTACTATGCCTAGGCAGCCCTATTTCACCCAAAACTGACCTAGAGTGCCAAAAAATTGACTAAATCTACTTGTGTAGTCTTGTTATCAATGGGGAGGCCTAGTAGCATAGTGGGGTGGCCTATTTTTGTAGGTTTAAAAGTAAAAATTTTGGTTAACTCTATTGGGCAGCCTTGTTTTGTACTTGGGTGACCTTGTTCCCCATACAAAAAAAATATTAAACCTCTCTACCATAGATATCTAGTGGTTTCCCTAGCCCAATTCCATTGAAAAATAATTTGTATGCCTCCTATCTTTCCTGATCTTATTGTTTTTGTCAGCTGGACCTTCAAAACCCAGTCAAAAGATTTCTATCTTAAAACTTGAAAATTCCTTTAGGTTTCAGGGCCTCATAGGGGAAAACCATGTAAACAAAAGTTGTTCTTCATGGTCCTAGGAGTCTAGTGGTATTCTAAGTTATTTTTATGTGTTTTCATTAAGGACTTGTGGTATCTCTTGTCTTGTTTTATGTGCATTCTTTTGAAGTTGCCTAGTTGTCAAACCTAGAGTTAGGGAGAATTTGTACCTAGTCTTGTAAAGTCTTGGGAAGATTGTAAGCCTTCATGGTTGACGATGGTTGTGTTCTCAATACTCCTCATAGGTCAAGGGGTGTAGTGTATTAGTATCCTTATACTTGTGTGATTTCACATTACAATGGGATGTCTTGGGAAGTGTGTGGTTATTTAGAAGTGACTTTTCATCATTCAAATTACTAGAGAGTTTGTGCCTCTTAATTAAGAAACCTCTTTTTAATGTTGGCCTTGGTTTTTTGGGTTATTTAGTGTGTCTAGGTGTGGATTGGAGGTTGGTGATTCCCTCATTCTCTCCTAGTGTGTTGTTGTGAGAGAACATAATCATGGTTTAGTAGCTAATCATAATGTAGATGTTGTCCTTTCTCTCTCTCACATGTTCATCGTGGTGGATTTATCCCACGAGTGGTTATTCTTTCATTGTTACCAACTTTCTTATGCAAATGGTGAGGTTTTCTTGTTGCCGTTATCATTATGTTCACATGACACTTGTGTGCATGTTGTTGTGCAAGCATGACATGTCATTATTTTAGAAAAAAATTGTTTTATCAAGTTTTTTTGAGCATGTCAACTTGAGGCATTACATGTTTGACTTAAAAATTATGTAATTAAATCTTTATATTAATATCATACTTGACACAAGGGTAAGTGCACCAATCTGTGACACAATTTAGGTGCCAAATTGGAAAAATTCATTAAAAAAAGGCCAAATTGGTCATTTGGCGCACGCCAAATTTGGCATGTGCCAAATGCAAAATTTGAATAAAAGAAAAAAATGCATTTGAAACCCTCATTTCACTTCAACCCGCAGCTTGGCTTGGAGGATTTGAGGTCTACAACTTGCGCTCGCCAAATATCATCCATTATTTGCATCCTTAGCTTGTTATTTTTCACGAGGATGTCGCCAACACGTCAGAGACATCGAAGATTGTGAAGAGGTATGTATTTTTATTCTATTTATTTCAAATTTGATTTAGAATGTAGGTGAAATAGGTTTTATAATAAAATTTTTGTTCTAATTCTCGGGGAATGAATCTCCACCTCCAAACATTGAGAATTCACAATCACCCCCTCATTAAGAGCCTCCTATACAAGAACAACCTAAAACCCTCCATCAATTCATAGGCATCCTCAAGGAACACAAGAAAATGTTCTAAACAAATTGAGAGAAACAATAAAAGGAGACATTGAACAATTGGTGGAAGATTAATCAAGCATGCCAAAACCATTCTTATAGGAGGGATTGTTGATCATTGAAGTCAATTGTATCTCATGTGGGAGAAATGGTAGAAAATATTTTTTGGTCAAAATAAGAGAGGCATGAGATGAGATAATATTATGCTAGTGGTTTGTCATATGCAAATGTTAAAAAACAAAAAATTAGCAAAGCTGACTTGTGTTCCCTATTTATAGACCCAAAAACCAACACACCTCTGTCTCATACATGCAGGAGGTTCCCCATCCATTGGTGCCACTATGAGTTAATTAAAAATAAATTTTGGGAGCGGTAGTGAATGGTATTTGACCAACCTTCATGCAATAACCATGAGGTACCACAATACTTTTTGAGGAAACTCTATTGTGAGATTATCCTTAATAAGATGCCAAATTATTTTGACATCTTAGACTTTTAGGGTAGATGTGGGGGCTCCACATGATAAGACACATTCCTAATGTATCCACCGGAGTTGGCACGCGAGACCCAGCTGATTCCATGGTGGAGCATGTGCGTTCCTTCCATTATTAAGGATAGTGTAGAGGTGGATACATTGGGATTGATTGGCTCACTCACCCAGACCATTTTACAGTGTGCGAGGCCTCTAGT
>VDFB02011406.1:0-21631 GCA_007258455.2 Sequoia sempervirens
TAATATCCGTACCTATGGCATATACCATGTCTTTATATGATAAGAAAATAGAAGCGATATAGTAACCATAATGGGAGGCACGGTTTTTCTCGAATATTTTTAGCGGCATGCGCACTTTTACTATTTTGTCGGCCAACTCTGTCACCTCGTCGAGATTTGTGTATAAAGAGTGGTCCTGCCTTCACCAAACAAAAAATAACCTGTCTACAGTAAAAATAAAACATATGACTTGTACTCAAAAGGTAATTCTGATATAAAATTTCTTCTGTCGACGTCTATATTTCGGTGGTGGGGAGCCAAGATTCGTTGCCTTCAAATCTCAGCCAAAAGGTTCCTTGGCTCCAAATCTCTATAATGAATGCCACAATATTTTTCTGTCTTTTCAAAACTATTGTGGTCCTGCATTCTCCTTAAATTTAATTTGGCTTCTTATTTAATAATTCAAATAATAATGTGTAAAAATATATTTTTTAATTTGTAATAGTAGAATTATATTTTAGTTCGGTAGTTAAAGGATTTGACATTCAACGTATAAATTAGATTAAATCTTATCTATATGAATGAAATGACACTATCACTCAATCAATGTGAATGTGTGTTTGTGCTATTTTAGTATGTATTGTTTTGATTGAGCCCTTGTTACCTATTATCCATTTTGTGTTCTTTAGAGAGGAAGACAATCCAATGAATTGTATACTCACCTTACCACTAGATCAACTTTTGCTTTGTTTGTTATAACAAGTTATCATTTTTGTCTAACTATTGTGGACACATATACGTATCTCATATGCGTATCTGATTTGTGTACTTGATTTAACATAGATAGTGACTTATTTAGATCTTTATTGCTAGAAGTTTCTGGTTATTTAGATCTTCCTTTTTTTCACAATTTTTATATGTCAAAACCTTGTAAAGCAAGAATTCCAAATAGTCTTAAACAAATGATATTCATGATATGTCTCTTAGAATGATGTGTAGCCCCTAAATATTTTGGGGTGTATTGGTAGTTATTATTCCATCTAACATGGCACACATTGTGTATAGATTAGCAAAGATGGATACAAATAATTCCAAACCTTGTATGAGTTTAAGGGCCTAGCTTGCTCTACTAGGTACCTACTTGCCTAATGCTTTTATTGATAACTTTTTTTAAGAGGCCAAGACATTCATGAACTCAATAAGTATTATCACATTGAGGCAGTATTTTATAAAGAAGTTAAATAATGTTCCAATATTCAATGCATTAATGAATGGTATTAATTATGGCAGTGATCTCTTTGAAATAAATATGTTGCTTGTTTGAATGAAACAAAGGGGAATTATTCTAGAAAATTTAGCATGGTGAAACTTTTGTATGCAACTTAAAGTCAATTTGAGCAAGCAAAGTTACTTTCCAATTGAAATTAGTTTAGGGGCAATAGTGAAATAAAGGAGTTGAGCTATACAATAGATAGACTTGCAAGAACCTCCCTTGTAAAGTGTTATTGATACTTGTATGATTTATGGATTAGTAAAATTAGCGACTTTGATCTATGGTCTTAAAGTCAACTCATTTTTAATTGTTTAGTCATGCATAAGAGTGTGATATGAAGGAAATCACAACTCCTTTACAAAGAGAAATTAAAATGCAGGCATACCTAGGAGTCATTTCTATGTATGTTCATTATGGACAAAGAAAAATAAAGGACACTAAAACTCTTTCATAGTAGGATTTAGTCTTGACCACTTATGAGGTCCTATCATCATAATATCAACTAAGCACTAGCTAATAAATTTAAATTTCTATATGCTAAAAATTATATTGCAAGGTGTTTTCATTGCAATAATTGATAGTAAATACAATCCATTTATAATATGAATGGGTTTGGTTTTTATATATTTTAAAAATTTCTAGATGGATGTGTGCTTTACATAGTACATTGGTTTAGGGGAGTTCTTAATAAAGGTCACATTATAAATTTTCCTAAAAGCCAAGCATCCCATAATGTTTATGCTTAGGTATTGTTGATTGTCATTGTTGTTGCACTAAAAACCTTGATGTACATGTATGGCATGCTTTTGTTAAGTTTAAAACATCAATTTATTGGTTTTGAAACTAGATTTTTTATTCTAGATAGTGGATATAACACAAGCGTAGAGCCCTGACTTGTTGGACCACAAATACATGTAATATATATTGGATGATTTATCTAACAAGTTTGTTGTACATTTTGTTGGTGATAAACATAAATCTCCTTGTGGCCTCTAGGTTTATGCTAAACTATGAAAAATTTATGAAATATTCATTAAACTAATTATTTATACAAAAACTTGTTTGTATGAATTGATTATTATTTGCACCCATTCAATATCCATAACAAGGGATGTAATAGAATTAGAACATAATCCTAGATGACTTGACCTTATGAAATCGTGCAAATAGAAACTTTTATCAATGCGTACAAAAGGTTTTATCAACCACCACCTTTGATGCATAATAACTAAATCTATAAAATTATTCATTTGAGGGCACTCACATAACTATAGTCTTACCATATATTTTTCTAGCCATGTACTTATTAATCTAATAATCCACATTCAATATCTTTTAACCTAATAAACATATTTTGAGCATTATCAATTTAATTTAAATATATTATCTTATAAACAAATATAGACATATCTTGAAAATAATTTGAATATGTATTATGAGAAGAATGTTTGAAACAAATATTTTCACAACAATTAATTTTAATCATGGCATATACACCTATTGAACTTACTCCAAAATCAAGAACTAAAAACTAATAAACACATAAGTATCCTATGAGCAATAAAATAAGAACCCACAAATTTTCATACTCAGTAAAACAAAGTGAAACTAGTTAACACATACACTCTTAGTATATTGATTCAAAGTTGAAGGTCTAAAAGCTAGCTCAAAAATGGTCTTTTAATGCCATTTCTCGTAGTTGAGCATGCTTGCATGCATTCGACAAATCTAGGGTAGTTGGTGCCCCACAAATCCCCAAATCCTTAAAATAAACACTAAAAATAATGGAAACCCGTTTATTTGAGAGAAAATGAAATGTCAATTATCTATAAATTGGAAATAATATTATTTCTTAATTTGTGCAACTAAAACATAGCATAAGCTCTAAAATAATTCCAAAATTTGACAATGTAATCTACAACTATGGAGTTAAATCCCTCAATAAAGTAATTCTCCAAGAGAAAGGTCAAAGATGAAAGGGCAAGAAAAGACAATGAATCCAAATCCAAACACTCAAGGCCTAAAGGTATGTCCAAAGAAAATGTTTGAATGTTTCAAGTAAGTTATTGGTTAGACATCTTGGATGAGCAATGACAATGTGTAAGAGCCTTTTCCCCAAGGGAAACACTTGGTAGATAAGATACCAAAGAAAATGAGCAATTTTAGGGTCTAGTCTAGATTGTCAAATCCATTCATGTTGTTAATAGAAAAACTCGACATCAAAGCTCTCAACTCTTCCAAGACTTTTTTTTTTCATAAAAAAAATTGAACAAAATGGCTTAGTTATCATTCCTTTAAGTTTAGATTATAGGTGTAATGGATATCCATTTTACCCAATCCATCCAAGACATGACCCCAATCTCATCCCTTAAATTTATCGAACCTTTACACTTAATAAAATTTAACCTTTGACACAATCTTTCCCAACCATTCAATTTCACCAAATACCTTTTAACCTTACTACTTTATTTTATTATAATACAAATTTACAATTTAATATTATATCCTTTAAAAAACTAATTATCAATTATAAAATTAAAAAGTGTTTGTGGGCAAATTCTTTTCTCACCTTATTTTGATTTTTATTTCAACGATACCAATTTTGGTGGTCTTGAACTTTATCTTGAATAATGTAATGACATTCCACATGTTTTTATTCCTAGAATTTTTGTCATTATTTATATATAATATTTTTTGATTCAAACAAAATATTCTTATAAATTGAAATCATCACTATTGAAAACGGCCAAAATTTTTGTTTGTCTTGCTTCCATAGAAAGGCGTGACATAGCATATGAAACATCTTATATTGTAAGATAATCTCCCTAACTTATTTGCACATGAGATTGCAATTAAGACTTATAATATATTATTTATTATATGGGAATGTAGTAGTAGGTGGCTGTACTCTTTGGACTTTGAAAATATATTATATTTGAGTTTTCTTAAAGATCTCAAATAAAGTCGTTTGATTATAACATCAAAATTAGAATTGATATAAAAAAATAATAAAAAAATTTATAATATTTGTTAATAATGATAACAATTTGAATCTAAATACAATAAAAGTTTAATAATTGTAGTCGTCAATGAGGATGGGGAATTCAATCCACTTTAAGTTACATCATGTTTGAATACATCATCTTATATAAAGAGATAATTTTTGTCTTTGCATATGTTGTTACCATTCAAAATTATTTCATGTTAAATTATTCCTAATAATAAAGAGAAAAAATTTCCTCCATTGATACTAAGTAGCTCTTAGTCCACTAAGTATTCTTTTTTAATTTTATTTTATTTTTGCATGTGGTTGTCACCATGCAAAATTATTTCATGTCTTTATCCCTAATATAGATAATTTTGAATGTTTTTTCTTTTATTTTCCACCATTGATATTAGGTAGCTCTTAGTCCACTAAATATTCTTTTTTAATTTTATTTTGTCTTCGTATGTGGTTGTCAAATGCAAAATTATTTCATGTCTTTATCCCATATATATATATATATATATATTTCAATATTTTTTCTTTTCTTTTCCTCCATTGATACTAGTTAGCTTTTAATCCACTAAGTATTCTTTTTTAATTTTATTTTGTCTTTGCATGTGGTTGTCACCATGCAAAATTATTTCATTTCTTTATCCCTAATATAGACAATTTTGAATGTTTTTTCTTTTCTTTTCCCCCATTGGTACTAGGTAGCTCTAAGTCCACTAAGTTTTATTTTTTTAATTTTTAATTTTTAATTTAGTGGTCCAACTCTTCCCTATAGTTTTTTATCCACAAATTTTTAATTTAGCTATTTTCTTACTAAGCCCCTCTCTATCAATTAGCATAGTCTAACTAACCATTTTCATGGAATTTGTTATGAATGTATATTCAATTTTATATATTACTCTACCTATGCATCTAAACATAAATAATTTTTAAGTTTATAAACCTTTTAGGAAAAAAAATCCTTGTAAGAAAATAAGTACAATGATTGAGTTAGACCTAATGATGAAGCTTCATGATAAACCCAACCTTTAAGAATCTATTTACAAATGTACACATGTCATGGCACTTCTTATCTTACTATGTAATTTTAGTTATTATATGTGAGAGTTGAAGGGGAAATAGATTACTTGTAGATTGAAATTCTTTATACATTTTATCACTATTTGATATTCAACATATAATTTAGTGTTTGATATGCAAATTATTTCAATACTTTTGTCAACTATTAACCAATTATTTTATTTTATTTTGGGTATGACTATATCATTTTTTGTATTTAATGTGTGCATCAATTCACTAAGCCTACAATAAGAGGTTAAACTCTAATAAAAAATCACATTCTTTTCAATAAAACTTGTAAAAATCAAATAATATTTATTGCAGCCATGGTGAAATAAGGTATAGAAAAGACATAACATAAATCAAACAAAATAAAATTGAGTGGTGTAAAAGCTAATAATAAATTCAAATTGAATGAATACCACCCATACCCAAAAAAAAAAATGAAATAAATATGGTACAAGTTAATAAATATTCATTACAAGGTATGAGAGGTTTGATATTGTAAAGTGTAGAAAAGATATATTGTAAAAAATTTTATTGAGGGCAGTAGACAATTAGATATGAATATTTACATTGGTTTTATGTTTCTTTTTGTTCATATAAGTGTTATAATTTTTATTTATTTTTAAGCAAAACTGGTCGAGCCAATATATTATATTATTTTTAGTTAATATATACAAAAACCCTGATTCAATAGGGCATACCAACAGGAAAGAATCAGGAAGAAAACCTTTGGTTATAGCACAAAAAGTTACATAATTTGGATACAAAGCCCAAATAATTACATAATTACATCACCTATCCTCCCTCTATTCTTTGATACAACAACATTCTATAGCTATTTACATAATGTTGACATAATACATTTACAATGTTGCATCATTTGAAACTAGGAGTGAGGATTTGTTAAAACATTTCATATTCCTCATTTCAAAAAAGTACCCAAAATATCCTTTAGATTTTGCTTCCATTTGCATGCTTACTAGTAAATCCATCTCTACTAGCCATTACCCGTGTCCATAGTCATATTATATTTTGGACAAAATTGTAACAAAATCAAAACATATATTAAATATCATAATATCTCAATCTCCATTGGATCTAATTGTTCGTAATCACCATGGACTTCATCTGACCTGACAATAAGCTACTCATTTTCCACAACTGGTAACAATTGAGAAGTGAAGACATATCAAACACCCACAACCTGATTCAAATTGTTCTCATTTGACTGTATTTGTGCTTGGAAATAAACAAACAAAGGTAAATCATGATCATGCGTAAGTAGCATCAAAATAGCATGTACTTTTACTTTTACCTTATCAACAAATTTTGGTGCAAACCCACAAGCATAATTTCTGAGTGCATTTAACATAAAACTTGAATTTTGATATGATAGAGTCTTATTGATAGCAATAAACAAATTTTGAAACTCTTCCTTATGAAGGAGAAAATGCCTAGGGAACAATCCTCCTACATACCCATGCCCTTTCCAGAAATCATACCTTTGACAGGCTTTTCGCAGAATCTCATTTTGCAAATAAACCTCTTTCACAACTTTACCCGTGATAAACTCCACCAAACTAAAATCTTGTAACAGGTCCATAAGATTTGATATAAAAATGGAAAGCAATTGAGACTTGGATAGATTAACCTTTTTGCTTCTGACTCCAGAATTTCCTTTCCTACAACCCTCTTGATGTGCTTTATGAAAATTGTGAAATGATCTTTAAAAACCAGATGCATCTCTGCATCTCCAAATTCTTCTGATACTGGTAACTCCTAGTCATTAACTGGTATGAAAATTCTATAGTTCCCCGGATAAAATTCCATTTGTCTTCTTGCACTCTCCACACAGAAAATCTTAGGAATACCAAGCTCACCACTACTAGAGTTCGATGAAAACATATGCTTTGTTTCCAAGTCTTTCTCCCTGGCCTCAACTTCATTTATGATATTTTGAACAACCATCTTGATTAATTTATTTCTCATGCCTTTACTAGCGTATCATTACAAATCCTGTGCAACTTGTACTCTTGTACCACAAGGAATTAGTTATCAGCTTTTGAGAAATACCTTATAGCAGAATTGCAGTATATTATAAAGCATGGTTTTCAATAAGCAAAACAAAATTAGTTATGTAAAACTTATCTAAATTTAGATAAAGTTTGTATAGCTTTTGTCAATCATTTCATTCCAAATGATACCATCATGTTAAGTGTTATAATTGCTACAAATTATTATCCATAACAATTGAAATTTGATGTAATATTTACATTAATTTTAATTTTAATTTTGTTCATATAATCATCAAAATCACTATGGGCATCCCTACATAGAATATATTTTTTTTTAGTAAACCATGTATTAGTCAAAATATCACATAGGATAAGTTTTTGTGATAATACCTTGTTATTTCTAGCTAGAATTTCTCATGTGCTCTCATGGAGAGGCTAATGGTGCCTTCAATAGGATGTTGCCTAAAAAGATCATAATTTGGTTAGTAATGTCCTTCTATGAGTGTGAGCTTTTGTTATTATTTAAAAAAAAAATCTTTACAACTAGCAATTACATTTGCTTTAAATTTTCTAAATCTTTTTGAATAAATTCATTTTGTAGATATCCAATAATCATTGTAGTGGATGGGAATAAATCTAAAATTTATGGTGAGATTGACATCCTTCGATGATCTATGCTTATAAAACATAGTTCAAGAGAATATTAGGTGATTAATCAATAGATAATATACATAACTGATAATATTCTTTCTATAAATGTGTTTAATGTCCAAGACCTAGAGTATATCCTTAAGGGTGGTCCATGATAGGCGTTTCTCCACTAACACCATCTCTACTTGTTAAATAACCACCATTACACCCACAAAAAAATTATCTATTACCAAACAACTTGTTCTCTCTTTGTCATAAACAACCAAGATTGCATTAAATATGGGGACACGAGCAAGCTTAGAGGTTATTACCATAGTATTGACTACCTTCATCAACCAAGCTTTACAAACTAAAATAACCAAAGAAAACCACTGTACATAGAAAGGCTAAAAGTAAGACATGTTTCTTTATTGAAGAAAATTCTTGCATAATAGAAAATTGCTTACAATTAGTGAGCCTTACAATAAAACCTTGTATTATTTGTGAAAGATTTAATTCAATTCATCAACATGTTTAAATATATCAACAATTGAGGATGATATTAGATTTTAATAGATCTATAACTTAGCCATCCACATTTTCTAACCTTTAAACATATAACATTTTTACTTATTTTTCTTATAAAATAAAATGAGGTACAATTTTACATGGTAAAATATCAATCAATATAGTAGACACATGGAATATTCAATATATATTCTTCAAAGTAAAATTCGCACTCAAGTTCCAAAAGTGGGTATAGAGGTTTAGTTGTAGCATCTTCATTGTAATTGCCATTCCTCATAATTGATTATTAAAGGGAGTAGACCACTTTAGAGTATACAAACACATGGATTATGATTGTAGTTTTTTCCATTATATGCCCATTTCTTGAGAGGGTCATTCATAGGCTTGGAAAGGTATGTGGTTTTCTTATTTGGATTATTATTACATGGTTATAGATGATATATATTGTTACATACCAAATGTATTGCTAACATATACATGTTTATTGAATCTCATTTAGACATCCTATGGTCATTACTAATATGTACATACATAAAATATTTATAATACTTTAAGGAGTTTCACCATTCAAATATGTATACATACACACTAATTCCATAAAATACACCAAAAACCCATAATGAAATTACCAATATAACTTACACAAAAAAAAGATAAAAAACCACTTCAAATATTAAACTTAAAATCAACAGGTAGCTTCAAAGAGGGTGATGGTTCAAATATTCTCAATCTAGGACATGACCTACTTTTCCCGCATCTAATCCAAGCAAGGAAAATCTTGTAGATCAACTTAAACAAACCCCCGCTCAAATATCAATCTCAGAACTCTTAAGGTTATCTCCTGCACATAAGGAAATACTGGAAAAAGCCTTGTCTAAGTCATTCGTTCTCGAGAACATTGATACCGATTAGTTTCAAGCTATGGTAGGGCATATCACCAACCATCTTCTCACCTACTCTGATCAAGATCTACCGTCTCAACCATCTCATAACCGTGCTTTACACCTTGAGGTTGTCATTCATAAGAAAAAAGTCAAAAGAGTCTTGGTAGATGAAGGTGCTGGTCTGAACATTTGTACCCTGCAGTTGATCAAGCATCTAGGCTATTTAGAAGATACTATTGAAAAGACAAAGAGTACCACCATCAGAGCATATGACGACCAAGAACAGGTATCACAAGGATTCATTGCACTCCCTATCCAAGTGGGACCTCTTATTGTAGAAACTACATGCCAAGCACTTGATCTTGATCTTCCCTATAATATACTACTTCGCCGACCTTGGATCCATGCTTTGAAAGTTGTAGCCTCAACCTATCATCAATGTGTGAAGTTTCCTTTTGAAGGCAGAGAAATCACTATCCATGGAGATCCCGAGTCTTTCTACTACTGTAAAATCCTTGAGGCCAAGTTCTATAAGATCCCACAAATACCTGAAAATGATGAAGGACCTACACCATCAAGCTCATTTGTTGACCCATCATCCCTAGCCTCTACCTTAGCATCAAAATACCTATTGTGAAAAGCATACCTGATGTCAAAGAAGTGATCCAAGATGATGGTTGTGGAAGTTGCAAAATATTGAAGGAGACCTTTGTCTTAGGAGAGTTACCTATTTCTCCTACTTCTCATGGAAAACCTACATCTAGCACCAAATAACTAGAAACAATCAAGATGTCAGCTACTACCTTCACTAAGTGGGGAGACTTGAATCAAGAAGATGTCAACGAGAAAGAAATCTCTAAACTCCTTTATCAAGATGAACGACCTATTCATGTTCTTCCCATGGAAGATGACAACAAAGGTCTACAACTAATGCATAGTATGGGGTATAACAAGAATGAGAAGCTAGGACATAATGACAATGGTTTAATAGAACCCATCGTGCCTGAGAAATGACTAAAAGATCTAGGGTTAGGTTGTACTACTAGAAAAGTCACACTTATTGGAAAAGATATTGCTACTAAATGAGTTGAGGCTTCCTCTTGGTCACCTACATCGCATATACAACCTTAGATGACTTTCCTCTTAATGTTGCTGACCTATTTGAGAACAACACCCTCTTCATGGCATCAATAACATTCTTTGTTTCAAATGACCAACCAACTAAAATATGCCTATTATACCCGTAACTCATTGACATGGACCAATAAGGACCACCGATTCTAGATTTATTCAAAAATGATGAAGCAATATCAGAATTCATGGGACTCTGAGACAACTTATCATGGGCAGATCACAAAGCAGGCTTTGACATAGAGCTCAATAAAGAGGCATACTATGGGGAGATGATTGAATCCTTCAGTTACAAATTAAATGAAATGCAATTAACATGTATATCCTTGAGTGAAAACCACCTAGTGGCACTCTCTGGTCCCAAAATAGTAAAAACAAAGGACGCATCCGATGATGAAAACATCTATGAGGCACCCAAGGATGAGGGATTCAATCTCCCCCTTAGTGCCATGCATCCAGAAAAGTTAGTGGTACTAGCATAAAAGGCTACTCCAGTCAATGTGGGAACAAAAGAAGCACCTAAGATCACTTTTTATGCTAAATCCTTGTTAGAAGAAGAACAAAAGAACCTTGCAACATTCCTTAAAGAGAGAAGAGCTAACTTTTAATGGTCATACACATATATGCCAGGACTTGATCTAGAAGTAGTTGTACATCACTTAGCAGTTTATCCCAATGCCAAACTAGTCAAACAAAAATTAAGGAAGATGTACCCTCAGATAACACTCTTAGTTAAACTAGAACTACAAAAGCTTCTTGATGTTGGATTCATACAACTGATAGATTATCCTAAGTGGGTTTCAAACCTGGTACCAGTCTCAAAACCCACTGGGGGCATCAGAATATGCACTGATTTCAGAGATCTAAACAAGGCATGTCCAAAGGATGATTTCCCTCTTCCCAACATCGATCTCATCACTACTGAATTTGACACCATTTTCTGACAGACGTTCGTCAGTCGTTCGACAAATCTTTGTCAGAAAAGCGATGAAATGATGAAAAAAATTTCATCGTTGTTTTTTCATCGCAAGTCTTACGATGAATTAAACGTCAAAATAATGACACAAATTTGTTGGTCATCAGCATCATCAAATGAGTCGGATGTTTGTCAAAATATCAACGACAACTTCGTGTATCCACTGATGAATTACAACCAAAATGCAATTACAATGGCTCTTCCAAAGTGTCGAAAGAACACCATAAGTTTGTCACAATTTTGACGAAATGGGAAAGTATTTATGACGAAGCCTTCGTCGTAGCTAAGCAACTTCATCGGACATTTTATGTGATTCGTCGGTGGCATTCATCAAAATTATGATGAAATGGGAAAGGAGTTATGACGAAGCCTTGGTCACAGCTAAGTAACTTTGTCAGACCTTTTCTGTGATTCATCGGTGAAGTTCATCGAAATTGTGATGAAATGGACAAGGAGTTACGACAAAGCCTTTGTCGCAACTATAGCAACTTCATCAGATTTTTTCGATGATTTTTCGGTTGGGTTCATCAAAATTTTGACGAAACAATGCAATTTTTTTAAAAAAGAATATTCATTGAAATGTACCATCGGTGAGAGATCAATCAAGTCATGTCCCTTCGTATTCAAATCTCGGGCAATTATTTTATTTGGTCATTTTCCATGTTTATTAGACACCCGTTGAGACATGATGTAGTTTTGCCGACGCCTTGAGTCTCTTCGACAGTCAATATTACATATCTTTTTGGTGTCACACAGTCTCATCGATGTTCTAAGTCTCACCGATAGCCAATAGATCATATGTCGCTATGGTGTCATGTAGTCATACCGACGTTCTGAGTCTCCCCAAGAATTATTCCTTCAATCTTAAGTGTATCGCTATGATTCTCACCAATGATAACTTATCACTGTGACAAAATGAATGTAAGTATAGAAACTTTTTCATACCTGCAGATGGTACAAAATTTCATGGTTAAGTTGAAGCCTCCCATCAACAACAAGATCCAAATATCCATGTATCTATCTCAATCGAGCCTCTAAACCCTTCAGAGCTATCAATTTTTCCACTAACCTGTTATGCACAAAAGTCAAATTTTAGATTTATGTCACCACTAAAAATAGAAGAAACAGAGCTTTGAAACCAAATCCACACACAACACAATGTGGTATTCATACAAAGCCATACAAACAAACTAAACTCGAACATTGGAATGGAAACAACTTCAAATTATGATGCAGAGCATGGATTCAGGGTATAAAGAATCATTTTTCTGCCACCATAGTGAAAAGTTAGCACTTTATTTCATCTTTGCATATTGGTTTGATGCTTCAAACGATGCATTTCTTATATTGAAAAGCATTACCTTATTGAGCTTCTCTTTGTTTGGAGAATAGTTTAATATTCTCTACTTAACAGGGCCAACCACGATGGAAGCTCATTTGGCCCCTCCCCTCACCCCACATCACTCTCAATTCCCTATACCCAATCATATAACATTAATCATTCATTCATCCATTAATAACATATAACATTCATTCATTCATCCATCATTCATTCATTCATCCATTAATAACATATAACATTCATTCATCCATTAATAACATATAACATTCATTCATTAACATATAACATTCATTAATTAACATATTCACATTCATTCATTAACATATAATATTCATTCTTTCAGTTTTTACATATTATCAAAAATATGGTTGTCATGATATGATTACAATCACTTTTTTTTTTGTTTCTATTTTAAAGCTACAAAAATTTGAAGTGGAGTATCGTTTTCTAAATCAATATCTGTCCCCCCTTTAGTTGTTCTTCCCTCTACTTGTGATCTTAATGTACGCCTAGTCATCTACTCATGATGTGGACGCCACTACAAAGGGGGGTCTGCTACAATAAGAAAGAAATGTTAAACTAAAATGTTTTATTATTATTGTTACAAGTATTTCATTAATTAAAAGAACATTAGAGTGGTTCTCTTTACCTTATGGGTCCACATCATGTTCCTGAACTTTTGTTATAGACTCATGCTCAACATACTGAACACCCTTTAAATCCTGATCTGCAGTTGAAACACGAAAGGTTATATTAAATAATACACCAATTGAACTTAAATATGTTTAAGAGAACATGAGAGTAGTCCTCTTTACCTGATGGGGCCGCATCACGTTCCTGATCTTCTCTAGCCTAATCATACTCAACACGTTGATCATGCTCTACATGCTCTAAAGTTGAAACACGAAAGGTTACATTAATTAATACACCAATTGCAATTAAATATGTTTAAAATAACTTTAGAGTGGTCCTCTTTACCTAATGGGGCCACATCATGTTCCTCGATCTTCTAGCCTAATCATGCTCAACATGTTGATCACGCCTACATGCCTCTAAAGTACCAGGATGCACACCATGACCTTCATCTGCAGTTGTGCTCCACCCTCAACTAGGCTACATTCTAATGTCATGTGCAGTATTGTCATTGCTTGAATGTTTAAAACAAATAGGCATGTAATTACTTTATGGTGGAAATTAATATTGAATAGATTGCACAAGTATTCAATTTTAAATAAACCTTATTGAGTTTATTTACCTGTGTGTCAGATGCAATGGAAGATTGTGTTTTCCCAGTAAAGACTCTTAGGGCGCTCAACCACTTTTACTCCATAGCCTTGCTGAAGGCAATCTTTAGGTCATTCGTGGGAACTCTGAATTCAGAGTCTCTACATTTTTGCATAAGATTCATGAATTTTTCTTCTATGGTGCGATAAAACCAAAATTGTTTTCATAATTTATTATTTGGATACTATATTTCATTTATTGATATTACTTCATACCATCGTGGACTAATTTCATATAACCACCGTGAGCCAAGTTTCAAAGCGTCTGATTTTTCTTTCTAGTCTTGCCTTTGTTGCCTTCATGTGTCTAGAAGCCTATGAAAAGTTTCACATTAGATTATGTAAAAAGAAAGAGTAATCAGTGATATAATTACATTGTTGATAGTATCATTATACCTTCCTTGGCCTGGTGGTGTCTTTCCTTTTTTCTTTTCAGCTTTCTCCTTTCCATCCGACACCAGGTCCTTCCACTCCCTCTCCGGAATCATGGGGGGATGCTCGTACTTTTTGTTCTTCTCTAAATGTGACCTATATTGGTCCCTCACATACTTTAGATAGGTACCAGCTTTCTTAAGGACCTTGGTTCGGTTGAATGTTTTATCACCGAACAACACAACTAAATGATTAATGAGCTCATCTTTTAAATCTTGATTTTGTGCATTCCACCGTGTACGTATGGTGGGCCCGAAGAGCTCCAATGTAATATCACTTCTAGATGTTTATAAAAACATCATTTCCTCGAAATGATCATGGATCAATAGTCTGCAAGAGTGATCATTGGCAATTTCAATTGGATTATATATAATACAATAATTAAAACATTTTAAAGTACCATCTCTATCTTTATGGGAATCTAAATCTCATTACCACAAGTGTGATTCAGCAATGTTCCCGTACTAGTAATACTGGAAGATCTAGGAAATGCTGCTAAAATATCACCAGTACTAGTGGCCTCTGCATCCCTAGGTACATGTCCTGATGCATGTTCTGGCATGTGTTTGCTGCCAGAGGGTACATTAACGGATGCCTGCATGGTATGTGTTGCCAACATTTCAGACGACAATATAGGCATGGATAATGGGGTCAGATGATGTGATGTATACGTAGGAAGATCAGGATGGAAACTTGTACCAACCCCTACTCCTCAGGCAACACTTGCAGTAACCTGATCATGGCCAGGAGCATTATGAGGAGGCAAATAACCCTATAAAAACAACACATATTTTAGTTCATGACAAAAGAGTACAAAATATAAAACCATGAATGAACTTATGTTATAATTAAAGACCTCAAGACAACTTACTTGCAAGTTTTGTAATCTCTCAGTCAATATTTTAACCCTCTCTCTTATCTCATCTGTTTAAGGCACTATTAATATCAACTTAACCATTTCTTCATTGCTTTTATTTTGGATCTTCTTTATCGTATCGAGAGGGTTTTGTGAATAAGCGATATCATCACAAAATATTGATTGCACCTCACTATGGATGCTCTCCTCTACTATTGATGCCTTTCCCCGATTAGTCAATTGCAACAAGAATATTAAAAACATTATCGAAATTAACCCAATAAACTTATGAAAAAATAATAATAATAAAACATTTTGCTCGTATCTAATTTGTACAATGAGGTAAACTTGTTGGGTAGAAGTGCCTGAAGATACATCACGATCTATGCTCTGGGCCAGAGCCTTCTCCGTACGATCAATGTCCTGCTGTGAGAAAAATTAAATATAAAAAAATATTACTGAAATGAAACCAATAGACTTACGAAAAAAACATAAGAATAAAATGGTATATTGAAGTCATTAATTGGAGGTTGGGTAAAATGGTACATAGTACATACCACCCCCATAGTAACTGTGTTTGTAACTAAATGATTCAAATTATAATCGATTAGCAACTCTTCCCCTACAGTTATTGATTTTATCGCACATACAAATACATGGTTTCCCTTGCACGCCTCGAATATGCAATTGGGTTGCTTATTTGTTGACCCAGATCGTGTATTGTTTATAAACCTTGCAATATTCCTTGATGCTTTTGGCTTTCCATCAATGTACATGGCCACTCCTTTATTTTTATCCTTATCTTTTAGTTGTATATAATTTGCTGACAGTGCATACCTATGCATGCTTCATGTATATCTAACCAGTTGCATCCAATATTTGTAACTATAACAGGGTCCGATAGACTCCATCAATTCAATAACTTTGTTGTAACAAACCTTTATGTCGTCCATGCAAAATAGGCCGAAACCATGTAATGATGATGGTGCTATGTGATATATCCTCTCATTGACACAAAAATTAGTGTTTATTGGAGGAAGTTCTTTGGGTACCCATTGTTTTCGTAGATGTTTGTACCTCAAGGGTACCTCGACGTTGCCTATGCTCTCATCATCATAAAAACATGACCCCCCTTAAGCAAGAAAAAATTCCATGCGTTTATGAAATTTTCTTCTAATCTTTTGGCCTCTAGTTGATCTCCCTCTTTTAGACATACTACATGTCTTGCTTTCCTCTTCTCTTCTTGAATTTCCCTCACTCGAGGAAGAAAAATCTAACAAATACCTATTTGGTGGTACCTGCACTCATAAGGATGTTGGATGAAGTTCTTTCATGGTGATGTGATCCCAAGGTGACATTATGATTAATCTATCATTTCATCACTAGAATTTCACAAGTTATAAGGTAATCAAGTCTTGATAGATTGGAAGCTATTGTTACTACCGTCCAAATGTGTCCATCACAAATCAAATCTACTTAACGTTTTAACTCCCAAACTTTGTAACAAGTTTTAAATGTGACTATAGTCCACAAGTTACACAACCAAGGCCTCAAATGTATTCTCTAATTGTAATCAAAGGATTTTTGCTCTTCATTTAATTAAATAAACTTGAAGGGAAACACCACCAAGTGGTTTATTGGACACCTACATAACTAAAAATAGCAGCAAATTTACATTTAATTTCCATATGTCTAAGTGGTTAATGGGGAGGGAGTGTGTACTAGGCCTGGTTAAGTCATCATAAGTTTACGCTAAATAATTTTTTTAAGTCATATTAAATCTTCCTATGTCTAATTGGTATATTTTGGTATGTTTTGCTGTAGATGATTGATGAAAGAGCCCAAAGACTAGCCTTTCTCCATGGTATCCAGGTACACATAGCAACGGTCTTCTCTTATACAGTTGGACATGATTTAAAGAACTTAGCTAGGAATTATTCATTTAACCTAAGGTTTTCTCATAATGCCATCATTGGACAAGTATGATCAAATTCTTCTATTATAAAGAATTGGTCTATGTGCCTCTAGTAATCACTATAAATGTTTGTAAGGATAAAATGACTAATTGCATCAGGTAGGAGAGAATCAAATTTGAGTTCTTCAAAGATTATATTCCTCTATTCATAATTTTTAAGGGTTGTGTGTGGAGGAGGTTATCACTACCAAGAAGGGAGGAGACCTTTCCTTGTATTCTTTTATAATTTTTATTATTCTTACTTATTTTACACTTACATTTACAAATACACATACATATGCATTTATCAAGCTTTTCATTTATTTCTCATGTAGTTTAAAAGTTTGATCGATTTCATATTATATGTGTTGAAGACTTTAGAATTTCAATTACATTAATTTATGGATATGTTGTATCTATAACACTACAAAACCATATGCTCTTTGCATTTACACTTGCATTTAGAAATACACATTTATATACATAGATATATATTTCTTTAATGACATGTTGCATTTATTGTTCTAGAAGAGCATCCAGTAATTTCATTTACATTTACATTTAAAAAATACATATACATACATACATACATACATACATACATACATACATACATACATACATATATGTGTGTGTGTGTGTGTGTATCATTTATATTCAATGTTCAAAAATAACCCATTAGGTCTTCACATGGATAAAAATTCATAAAATCATATCTACCATACATGTTTTGTTGAAACCTAGGCTTGAACCTCTCATTTCACATGCTTTTCTTCACAAAACTATTGATAACAACAGCTATACCTTCTTTATTTCTCATCCTACACCCTATTCACATGCATCCTACAATTACAATAAGATCCATGGAGCCTCTACACAAGCCACAATAATCAATGCTAAGAGCCCCTTTTATATCATGTTTGGACTACAAAACCCTCAAAAAATAGGGTAACCTCAGATTATGATTTGTTGGTGAGCTATATGGACAAAATCATTAGCACCAACTCATTCTTGGAGTCTTTTGAAAGAGAATCGAATCAGGTGGTAGTTAAGTACAAACCTTATAGTTTCAAGGTGAATGAGATGATCAATTTTGATTGGCCAACTGATGAAGAGTACCAGAAATGGGTAAATGTATATTTAACTGAGGAAGAGTGAAAAGGAGTAGGCTGCTAACGGTTGAAAAATCAGTTGTTGAAGTTACAATAGATTCCAATTTTGTTTTTTCGTGACAGTCTATGCGTGGAATTCTTGAATTTTTTTGTTGTTGCATCAACCATTCTCAGCGAGCACGATGAACAAGAATATTCTCTGGGGAGATTGTTATTGTAACAAATTTTTGGAATATCACATGTCCACTATCGGGTGACATGTGTGCTTTCTGGCCCAATGCTTGTTTGCTCCTTTTTTTATAAGAAGGATTTGAAGGCCAGAAGTACAGGTTAGCAAGTTAGATATTTTTGGTCGAGTCTAAATGAAGTTGCAGAGCAAATTGTAAAGTCTGATGGTTTTAGGGAAAATGCAATTTAGGTTTTGTGTCATTCTATAGTAGGTTTTGAATTCATGGTGATTTGATGTTTTATGATAGTACTGACATGTGAATTGATATGATTAATTCAAACTCATGTCTCTCCATTGTACAAGCATATTTAAATTTTGAATAAAATGATCAAGGGTTGTTTCGTTCATCTCACTGTTGTAGTGTGTATGATTCTTGTTTTAGGTTTAATTCAAGGAATTAATTAAAATGCTTGAATGGGATTGTAGGTGGGTATGTTCTGTATAAGGATTTGATAAGTAGTATTGGGTTAGAATACATATTGATCAGATTGTAAAGAAATGTTATCAAGGATCTTATATGTTATGTGTTAAATCTGCCATAAACCCTTAGATGCTTATAAATTTGACTCCTCCAATGGATATATGGCATTGATCTAAGTTGTACTTATTTGTATGGTTCAGTATTTGTTTTCTTTTACCTAGAGCTTGCTACAAATTGCAAATCAATGACTATCTTATACTGTGAAATGTTGTTGTAGTTATCTCATGCTCCAAATAGTTGATATTATTGATAAACAACCAATTCTATTCAATATTATCCTATTATGTTTAGCTATTAAATGAGATTATTTGTTGTTGTTAATGTTGTTTATGATGATGGTGCAAAGGTTGTAAACACTTTAAGGGATCACCCCTCCTGTGTCTTGCAGAGCCCAAAGTGTAGGAGGTCTTTCAAATCTCACAATTGGTCTTAGGTCCTAAGAGAGCTGCCCTTTATTGAATTGGCAATTCCATAGGTAGATTAGGAAGATCAACCTACTTTACCATAAAACAACCAACACCTTCTGCATATGTTTGTGGTGGAGGTATTAAAGAAGAATTGTATGCCTCTATTTCCATTCATTAGATCTACCTTAGCCTAGCATATACTTGGGCTAAGTCTACAATTGCTTCAGACTCATGCGATGAAGGCTATGTGTGATGAAATCCTAGACCTCAATCAAGATGTGGGTAGATTATGGGAGTTTTGCCAAGACCTGAGGCTAGTGGATAAAAATGTGAAAGACTAAGCTATTTTATTTTTTCTATTTTATCTTATACCATTTTACGAGAATGGGGGTGCCAATGTACGAGAAGATCTTTGGAAACTAGGCATGAAAATTGAAGATTAATGAGAATGGGGGTGCCAAACTTACAGTGCTCATTGTCCCTTGGTCTTCAATTTTCCCTAAGTGCCCTCAACCTCGTCCTCGGCACTAGTATTGACCTTGTTTTTAGTCCTCCAAACTCTTCCTCGGAACTGATATTGACCTTGTTTTCACTCCTCCAAACTCTTCATCGGTGCTTGTATTGACCTTATTTTAACTCCAAACTGTTCCTCTGCATTGGTATTGACCTTGTTTTCACTCCTCCAAACTCTTCCTTGGCGCTGATATTGACCTTATTTTCACTCCTCCAAACTCTTCATCGACGTTGGTATTGACCTTGTTTTAACTCCAAACTCTTCCTCGGTGCTGGCATTGACCTTGTTTTCACTACTCTAAACTCTTTCTCGGCACTGGTATTGATCCTTCACTTCTCCAATTTGACGAACTACAACTTGGTTTCATTAGGTTTTACAGTATGTTAATTTTAAGTTCAAATTTTTGGCACCATTTAGCTAGGTTTTAATATTCTACAATATAGTTAAGTATATATTAGCTATATTTTACATAATAAATAATATAATTATTCAACTTATTATAATTATATATTATATACTTTAACAAAATTATTAAATACATATAAAATTATTATAATTAATAATTAATAATAAGTATATTTTATATAATACAAAATATAATTAATATAATATATATTTAATATAATAGTAATATATATTAATATGAGAGAGAGAAACTAAATTTTGATTGGTTGTTTCATGTCAATAATCCAAGGATGGCATGTGTCCTTGGGGAGTTATGCTCAAGGCATCATGCCATTTGATTAAAGAAATGATAATTCTCCTTTAAGACCTCTTCAATGTACCCATTGCACACTTAAGGCGACAAAGATAAATATAGGAAAGAAAATATATAGAGAGAGGGAGATAATGACAAACATAAAAATAGAAAGGGAGACAAAGAGATAGAGAGGGGTAGAGAGATAAAGAGATAAGGATGAATAGATATAGATATAGGGAGGGTGATTGATATATCTCTCCATGTCGCTCTCTATATCTCTGTATCTCCCACTATATATGTCACTCCCGCCTCTTCCCACCTCTATCTATTGAGCTATCTCTCCCTCTCCCTCCTTTCTCTCTCATTCACTCCATCTCTCCCTCCATATCTCCTACTCTATATCTCTATCTCTATTTATCTTTTTATCTCCCTCTCACTCCTCTCTCTATCTCTTTCTATCTCTATCCCTTTCTCTCCCTCCCCGTCTCTATCTCCCCCTCTGTATCTCTCACCATATCTCCCTCCCTATACCCCCTATCCATTGACTCTCTATCTCCACCTCTCTTCCTTTCTCTTCCCATATATCTCCATCTCTCTTTCTCTTCCCATATATCTCTATCTCTCTCTCTTTCTCTCCCCATCTATCTCTATCTCCCCATATTAACTAAGAAGCCATGCAAGCATAAAATATTATATGTTGGTAAAACTATAATAGTGTTTTATTAAAATATAAGTAACACTTATCTTTCTAATGTCAAGCGTTCTTATAAAAATAGTGTTTTATTAAACTATAAGTAGATTATTGTCACCACTCTTCATTCAACATGAAACGCCAAATGTAGCAA
>VDFB02011407.1:0-11220 GCA_007258455.2 Sequoia sempervirens
AAAATGACCCCTGTGCTGAAGGACCCAAGGGCAAGGTTGGAGACCATCTTGGCTCGAGCCCAAATAACAATGAAGAAGGAAAAGAATCCCAAGGTCAATCCAAAGTAACAATGGATGCCGCTCCAGAGCGATTACAAAATTACAGAAAATGCCGATTGTGAAGTAAGTGGGAGTTATAACATCACAAGTGACTTTGGGGACGCGGCAGAAGCAAGGTCGACACCTTGAGTCCAGTGCGCCACGTTGGATTTTTACGATAAAAGTGGGATAAAATCTCAAAGATATGGAAGCTCAAAGACACGGGTTGCGTACTTGGCGGGGATTTTTATCGACAATGGGCCTCCGGTGAATGGGCCACACCTACTACAATACGCTACGCCTGAGTTTACACTTTCCAAGGAGCAAATGGATAGGAAATGGAAAGAAAAAGAACTTTAGAAAGAACCACTTAGAAGGAAGGCTGCCCAGCAAGTCTCATTCATTAGTAAAACATGGGGGAATTAGGGGCTATGTAGAACACAACCAACAGTTCTGAAGACCCTATCAGGTCTCTAAAGCATAAAAGAAACCACCAATTTCCCACAACTACGACTCCACCTTCCCAACGATGAGCTATCCTTGCAGATGCAAGGCCAGTGGGAGGAGAGCTTGGGAGTAGAAAGAAGATCAGCACAGTGATGGATGTGTGGTAGAAATTGACAACCGGAAGGAGAGGTTGGAGAAAATATTAAGTAGGGTGGATCCTGATATTGAGTGGATCAAGGAAATCTGGGTAGAATGTACCTGATATCTTAAGCTGATGATGGCATAGCCCACTGTGAAAATGGATCTAGAGAAAATAAAACCCTACTTCTAGGAAAAAATGAAGGACAACATGGCTAGAGAGATTACAACGGAGTTCTTGAGTTTTGCTGCCTGCACCTTCGACCAATCGGAGCTATTCAGAGACCAAGGCTTAAAATATGATGAGGATTGGAAAATGCTGGAAGAAAATGCTAAGGAGTGGAGCTACGAGGTGTTTCGATGTGAAATCCTCAAAATTAACAAGCTCAAGGCAGTCATCCTCAAATACATAGAACACACAGCTTCTGAGGAGCAGGAGGACAGCCCAGCCAAAGATGAAGAGCTTCTTGAAGAGGAGCTATAGCAAAAAAACAACAATTAGCTATAGGATGAAAGAGCTACAGTGCCATCTACTAGAAGACAAAATAGGGAAGAGACAAAAATATAATTTTTAATTATTGAATATTTGGGGATAGGTGAAACCCTATTTTGTAACGAATCTTGGCCACACAATAAGAATGAATCTTGGCCATTCATTTGACTTTTGGAAAACTATAAATAGGGCCCTCCTCTCATTTGTAAAGTGAGAGTTGAGTTGTTGTAAAGACATGCTACAAAAATTTATAAGAAAAAGCATTGACTTGGTGTATTTTCTTGGTTTCTCCCATGTCACTTGATTCAATCTCCAATGCTAGATGTTTGACTTAGATTTTATTATTGTTTAGTTAGCTGTCTTATTTCTTTGGATAGATCTTAGAATGCTATTGGGTGATTATGAAAATTACTGCTATGTTGATGATCTCTTTGTCCATACTTTTTGTTGTTCGTTGATGGTAGATAGCTGTGCAAAGTTAGCCTAGACTTGATTTCAAAGTTTCTCTAAACATTTATCTTTGATTCATGCATGTACATGGTGAATGAGGGATGAAAGATCTGCAGACCTTAGAAGATAACACAATTTCCATGATACTGTGAAATCTCTGGTTAAGTGGGATATTGTTTTAAGAAATTGTCCATTGCAGGAACTCCATTGTCACTATTCATAGCTAGTTACAGACTTAGGAACTTTTCCTCTCCCTCGCCTTTTTTCCCTTTTTTAATGACTAACCTATGTTACGGTTCATTGCACATTGTAAAGCCAAATCTAGCAACTAAATGGAGTCTAAGATTGCTGTTTGAACCTACAGCCAATGCATAACAACTTCCCATCCTAAGAACTCCATTTCAAGATCCAACTTCCATGCTTTATATCCTTGCTTTGTATTTCGTGTAAGACCACCTTGTAATTCCAGCAAATCACATCAAACTACTGAGGTATCTAAGCACTGTCAAGACCTGACATCCTAGAGACCTTGGGATAGTGTTCTGCAATTTGATTGTGGGAGATTCTCTTTCAAGAGAGGTAGTGCACCTACACACTACCTATGTTGAGAAGTGCATAAAACACCATCAATAGTTATCATCATCAATCTGATCGACATTTCAATCCTTGTGTTGCTTAACACTATGCTTGCATTGTTGTGCATCCTCAACAATGTTATCATCATCAATCCTGATCAATCAATCCTTGCATTGTTGTGCATCCTCAACAATGTTATCATCATCAATCCTGATCAATCAATCCTTGGATTATTGTGTATCCTCAACAATGTTATCAGCATCATCAATCCATCAATTCGATCAATCAACTTTAGCTTGGTTTTCAACAAAATCCCAAACATAGCACTGATTTCGTCACGCATATCCATATCCAAATCGTCAAAATTATGTGGAAAATCCAAAAACATCCAAAACATCAAAAAAATCCAAAAACATCCAAAACATCAAAAAATCCAAAAAACATCCAAAAGATTGAAAAATCCAAAAAAACTCATAAAATCATAAAAGCATACAAAAAGAAACAAATTGGAATATGAACTACATCGTCTCTAAAGCTTAAACATAGGCAAGGGATAGACTTTGATGGGGATCAGAGACATCAAATCAAAAACATTCGAAAAACAAAATCAAAACATCCACTTAAAATCTTAGAAAACCCAAAACATTCAAAAATCCAAAATATCAAAACATTTGTAAAATGAGAAAATACCAAAAATAGCCCTCAAAACAATTCAAAATGTCAAAAACATCCAAATATTTGAAAAAATCCATCTGTCTCATCTCGCTTTCACTCGAAATAATCAATCATCCATAATAAACTAATCATCACCTTCATCCTTTGGAAAAACAAACAGAAACAACTACAACAATTGGAAAAAGAAAACTTCAAACGTAAAATCAAAATCAAACAACAAACCATTAAATGTAAAATCAAACTCTTAATCATTTTCAGACATGTCAATAAAACTTATATCAACATCCTATCAATCAACTTATCTACCCATCATCATCCTATACAATGCATGTCCTAGGATATATCATTGCGACAATGGGCATCATTTTGGATATCACTTGGATTCTTATCCTATCAAAACACATCCATTTGGCTGAAGGTATGAATCGAACATTGTCTTGTTTGTGTACTTGATCTTTTCTTTTGATTTATCTTATTCTTCTCATTCGAGGGACCTCTCGATGATATCCAAATAAAGGATTTAGAGAAGATAGGAATGGGGCAATGATCATTATCTTTTGTCTGTTGTGCTTGTTGGATGTTCTTGTAATATAACTTGGCAAATACTTTCTTTGTTAGGTACATCCTAGCATGGTTTTCGTATGTCAAGTGTGAACAAGAATACTCCTATCTGCTTGCCGAGTCAAAGTCCATCGCACTAGGTACAACACCATCATGGTTCTTTATACCTTGATGCATCATATCTGTGTTATCAAACATAAGGTAAGTATCCCTTTTAAAATCTCAATCCTTGATAAGCAAAACATCATCTATCATCATTAGCATCTCTAATAAAGTCTCGTCAAATCATGGACTTGTTGGATACTCTTGTCATCATCTCACTTCTTCTTTCTTCTCTCTGGCGCTGACATAACATCACCAATGCATCATCATGCATCTATAAACCATCTTGCATCCACAAACCATCAACGACGGCATATCATCTCACATGCATAGTCATGTCATAATATAGATCTGTTAGTCTAAGCATCTCATAAATCATAAATTTTTTGAATTTTGATCATGTAGCAAGTTATGATTTTAATAGCGCGTAAGTACATTGCTTCAAAGGGGAAAAATGTAGACATGTGAAATTGACATCATCCATTTAATTAGATCATATTAGATCCATCAATTAAATAAACCAAATTTAATTGATTTAATCTATAAGGATCGTCCATCTAAAATTAAATAAATTAACATTATTTAATTTGATCCTCTCATTATCCCCCTTAGCTAAATAAATCAAATATTTATTTAACTAAATCTTTATCACCTTTCATCTCCCTTTGATTTGATTTAAATCACTAAATCTAAGTCAAATGGGTCAAAAACATCTAACATCATCTTAATTAATCTAATCCATGATTAAATGCTAATCCTGATCACTTGTATTCTCTAGATTTTGCCACTTGCACATGAAATTGCATTTAATTGATTTATCAAAATCTTTATTTACTTTCAACTTGGCGTAAAGGGAGAATATTCTCCAAGTTTGAATCTCCCCCCAATTTGGCATGTACATCAAACAAGACATTTATGATGTCTTACATGTCTCTTTCATGTCTTTTGCAAGGGTCAAACTTAGCATTTAACTCTCATTTTCAAATTTGAATCTCCCCCTCTTTGGCACATTGACCAAAATGTGCTCATTCCTCACCCTCTCACAAGTTGACAAGTGGCTTCATCTCATTGGTCAAATCAATATCCCACATTTCTCTATTTTGAGCACTCTTAGCATTTGAAAATATACAAAGAAGGCTTCATTCTTCAACAAATCCTCCACAACATGATCTACAATTCATGCAAAGTTACTCTCTTCATATTGAGAGCTAATTTTTCCCATCATCATTTGCAACATCAAGCTTATCAAGGATTGGGAAAGGGATTCTTTCCACATCAAAGAAGCACCAATCCACTATGGGATAGATATGTATCTTTCTTTTATGCTCTCAATTAGTGTATGTTATTATCTTGTTTATGAAGGCATGATGCATTATTTCATAGGAGCATTTAAAAGGTTTGCATATCACTAATCCATGTTTGAGATTTTAGAGTGTTTGTAGATTCTGAAGGGTGCTCACATGAATAAGGTCAAAACCAATGAGACAACAACTCAAGTATCAATTGGACACTCTCTTGATAGATTGGTATAGCCTTATCTCAATTTGAGATAGGTACCAATTCTCTAGATGTAGAACTGAACTTCTAAAGACAGGTAGAGTGCTACAAAAGAGGAGTGTCTATATGGTGTTTAGTCTAGCTTATTGAAATGCATGGGTAACTAGTTGTTGCATTCATTGAGTATTAAGGAACTAACATTGGATACATAGATCAATCCAAAGAATCATATATTATGATAGAGTACACTGTAACAAAAGGATCATGGCACTTTATTTTAGTGTGATTACAACATTACAAAGAGGATAACTACGGCAACCATAATGCAAATTTGGAAATTGTTGATGAAGAAGCCAACCAAAAGTTCATCGAAGAAAAATTCCATGAAGAAATCCCTCTAGGTCGATGTCAGTAGAAGCAACTGGCCCCTTGTTGACTGTCGATTGAAGGAGTACACGGTGCATGACAAGGCTCAATCAGGAGGCAAAATATTTTTTCCAAGTTTTCTTATCCATGTGAAATTTGATTTAAAAAAAAAATTAATTCAAAAGTTTAATTTAAAAACTTTATTAAGAAAATTATTATTTTTTTTTTATGGAAAAAAGCTTTAATTAAAATAAGAAAAACAATTGTTTTATTTTTTTGAAGTGCATTAAAAGCAATAAAGAAATTTTATTTTATTTACAATTTTGGAGAAAAAGCTTTATTAAAATTAATAAAAGAAAAACATTTTCTTTTCTTTGGTTATTAATAAAACCTTTGATAAAATTAATAAAATATATTATTTTAAAAGTTTAATAAAAAAATCTCTCAAAAAGATTTTATTTATAAAGCTTTGAAAAAAG
Organism: Sequoia sempervirens; assembly: GCA_007258455.2. Taxonomy (NCBI): domain Eukaryota; kingdom Viridiplantae; phylum Streptophyta; class Pinopsida; order Cupressales; family Cupressaceae; genus Sequoia; species Sequoia sempervirens. Next base: position 5,863 of record VDFB02011407.1, read on the forward strand.
CACAATAAAACATTTATTTATTTATTTATTTAGGCGAAAGTGGCAAGCCACTATAATATATTATTAAATATTAAAATAAAGTATTACAAAAACTGGTTCTAGGGAGCATACTGGTAGGAAAGTAAAAGTAAGAAAACCTTTGGTTATAGCTCTGAGCATGAAAAAATGAAATACTTGTAATAAAATCCAATTAGATTGTTTGTACAAAGAATATTGATGATTAAAAATTCAGCATTTAGCTAGGCTAAACCTATGACAATACTTCTGGAATGAATAAAAACCTCGACCAAGTTCTTCTATGAACAAAACAATCTCTGAAATGACTCAAAATGTTCAATTACCCAACCCTTCCAAAGATCATTGATTAATACATTTAACCCCCATACAAGATTGAAGACCTATTATAAAATTCAAAAAAACCCTAAATGCAAAAAACCCACTATATAAAATTATTATGCTTTTTGATTTGCCGAATTTTTGACCTTTCCTTCTTTGTGTAGAGAAATTCTTTCGAAGGCCCTTCATCCATTGTTCTAAAAACCCTGAAGCTCCATGCATGAAGGAAAACATGATGAAACTCTTGCTACAGTGGCAGACATTGGAGGACAAATTACAAATTGATCCTAATCCTGAGCATTTTGACCATGGTTTGACATTTAGGTTGGAAAATTTACCTACAACTACAAATCTAGTTGCAAACTTTGATTAGCAGGATGAAGAGTATATGCTCAAAGAAAAGACAGAGCTTAAAACTTGTCCTTAATCATCAATTAAATTAACATGCACACACTACTAGTTTTTCTTAGGGCTCGCAGCAGTTTGTTCTTGTTTCTGTGCTGAAGAGAAATCCAAATGGTGTTGAAAATCTCCTCAAAACCCTAACATTTATGCACTAATTTTCTAGGGAAAAGACCACCCATAAACCCTTCTCCATTATAGAAGTTATACTACTGAAAAACTTGAAGAATGACATTATCTATCCAGAATTGAAACTTACTATATTTCCTAGCTAGTTCCTCAATTTCATTTAGGGATTGAATTAAGTCCAAAGCATTGGAGAGAAATATAAAAATCACCTGAGAGGGAAGAGGAGGTGACGAGGTCGAGGACTGGTAACTTGAATACCCATGATAATTCAAATTCATTCCTCCACCCTTGCACAATCAATCTTAAACATTGAATTCAACACTTCCTGTGTGATATATTCTTCAATGGGATTTTCCCTCAACTTAACTGGCAAATAAACTCTATAGTTCTAGGGATGGAGTGCCATCTCACTATTGTTTAATAGAAAATTACAACCACTGCTAGTTTAAAGAAAATGTGTGTGCTACTAAACTACTACTGTGTAAGCTATTATATTGCAAGGAATAATCTAGAAACCGCCAAGCTTTAAATCTGATTTATGGCTTTAGAAAAGTATGCAATCATTATGAACAAAGGTTTGAGGAACTAAGTACTTAGAACACAGTTCTCACTTAAATTCTCATCCATGAAAAATGAAAGCCGAAATGTTTAATGGAAATGTCTGCATAATAAAACATAATTAAACTATACCCATATGTTGCCACCATCTTGAAGAGAATTAGAGGAATGAAGCAATGTGACCCAAGTCGAATATTTAGATTGATTTCAACATCATCAGGTGGTATAAAACTTTCGTTTAAGGCTAGTGTTAATACCCATGAAGAATGACAAGCCATCATTATTAAGTATGCTTTGTAACATATGCTTTAAACCAAATTCACTATGAATTATCCATGAAATATAAGATAATGACAACACCAAGTTGAATTAAGTGGATATAATACATAGCCTTAGAAAGAGTTAAATCTCATAATGAAGTTTAATCAACTTCAATAATATTTCTTAAATCTACCAGCTCTTGAATACGGGTGTTGCCACAATAGTGATTTACACTTTCTAGGAGATCCTGATTTTTGTTGAGATCACATATTTTTAGAAAATATAATGATTTAAGCCTTTAAAAGTTTCATTTAAAGGATTCCAATTGAAGAGTGTTTGATCAAATCACCTTAGACCAAGCCCCCTTGGATAGAACCTCGCTAGTTTTAAACTATACCTATAACGAAGTCTCCTTTACACCAATTAAAATGTTGATAAAAAAACCACTTTTGATTTATGTTTTGGGGGATCAAATAAATTCATTTAAAATTTATTTTTTGTATGTATGTATTCCTTATTATAAGCTTCCAAAAAAGTATAATTTTAATTAAATTAAATTTTATTATTATATTTATTTTTTATTTCTTTTGAATGTAGGTTTTTCACTAAAAATCAAGCTCTCTGTTATGCACATGCAAAAAAATAGAAGATTATCAAATTTTCTTTTGAAAAATAAAAGTTCACCAGATATTGAAGACCTATATCCAACCAAAAAAAAATTGAATTTCGATACATACAAAAAATGTTATGTGTTATACAGTCCGCCTATGTCTGAATTGTAATTGGCTTGACTTCAAAACTTGATCAAGGAAAAAATATTCAATAAAATGCTATGAAAATAATTGGAAGCGCTAGATATCATAGTTACAAATCTAAATTTGAAAAAAAATAGAATTTTATCATTCATTGAAAAAATGTTGTGTTATACAGTGAGAGTCAATCCTTAAAAATGGTGTTTACTGAAAAAACTAGTTTTTGAAGGAGATGGAAAAGTAAGTGCAATCAGATTCCAAAAATTTTGAAAAAAATATATTTAGAATCTATAGACAAAATTTCACAAATCACTATTTTGCATCATCTTAAAATTCCTTACAGTTTAGTAGTTATAGGTGTCTGAAAGTGAAGATTTAGTTAGAAAAAATCAACTATGTGTCCAGTTTGGCCAAAATTTGTAAACTAGTATTGTGGGATCACCCATACTAGTGTAGTCATTGTTGCTATTGCTATCATGAATATAAAAAAAATCATTTTTATCACATCTTAGATTAGCAAGGTGATCTGCTAAAACATTACATTCTTTGTAGATACGAGAAATTTGAACATCTTCAAATTCATCTATAAGTTTCCAGAAAATTTGCAAAACATATCTGAAAGCCCAATTAAAACATGATCTCTCTTTACAATAATTTATTATTATTATTAGTGAGTCACCTTCAATGTGTATTACTTTGATCTGCAATTGCTTTGCCAAGAGCAACCCATAAAGAAGAGATAGTGATTCTACCATATTATTTGTCCCAGGAGGTAAAGATATTGATTTGGTTGTCTTGAGAAATCCTTTTTCATCTCTGATGCAAAATCCTTCTCCCAAAACTCCATGGTTACCTCTAGATGCCCCATCAAAGTTCAATTTTGAAAAAGATGGAGGTGACCATTTAGTTGAACTCATATCTATCTTTGTATTTTGCAGTTGTTTCAAGCTTTCCTTAAAGGGAAGAGTTATATGTTTCCAATTTTGTAGAATGAAATTATCCCAATTTGAAAACAATAATCCAACATTGTTATGATTTTGAACCCAAGAATTGACTGTTTCTAAGATATATTTTTCAATAAAAGCATGAACAAAATGTACAGATGTGGCCATTTTTTTGAATATTCATTTTTTTTTTCCATCAAATGACCCATATTACCATTACTAGAATAGCCTGCCAAATATACACAAAAAATGAAGTTTTGTAGATCACTGGCCAAGTAGAAAAAATATCCCAAATTGTATTGGGAAGGGGCATAGAATAATTCATTTTCCTCAAGAAAAACATCCAACAAGACTGTGCAAAAGCACATTGTAGGAACAAATGATCATGATTTTCATAATTTTGATCACACAACACACACTTGAAAGGCTCTGCAATACCTAATTTAGCTAGTTGATCACTTGTCAATGCTCTCTTTCTCATTACTAGCCAAGAAAAACTACCCACTTTTCGGAGAATAGAACTATTCCAACAAAAGGAGAATGCTATCTGAGATTGAATGGAAATGCCTCTGTTGAGAATTGCTTTATATCCCTATTTTACTAAATAGGATCCATCTTTTGAAGGTGCCCATATTACTCAATCTGGTTTATCTGTTATTAATATTGCTCTACTTTGAAGAATGGTTGACAATAACTCTTTTTTCTCTTTCCATAACTATAGAGAGGAAAAGTCTTTCCATGTTACCCTCCCTAATGAAGATTCAATAGAGATGATATAATCTATTAATTTTCTTACTCGTGTCTAAGATATAATTGGAATGGCTAACTATAGATCATGATTATTGCTCAATGGGGGATGGTCGTTCCAAGAACTAGTCCAAAAATTCACTTCTTCGCCTCTATTAACCTCCCAAGAGATATATGATATTACTACTTTCCTACATTAAAGCATGAAATTTCACATAGCTGATCCTTTAGGTGGATTAGAAATTGTAGAAATTCTCTTGGGATCTTGGCTATCCAAATATTTATCTCTCATTAAAGAACACCATTTGGATTCAGATTTAGCATACATTTTCCATATTAATTTTCTCCCAAAGGCTTGATTGTGTTTAGTTAAGTCCTCTAACCCTACTCCTTTATGTTTTTTTGAGACCATACTGTCCAAAGATACAAGTGGAATTTTTTTAGCATCTTTCATGTTCCCTTTCCACAAGAAGCCTCTTATGATCTTTTGAATCTAATCAACTACTGAGTTTGGAGCCCTTAATATTGAGATGAAGTAATTAGGTATTGCTAAAAGGACTGATTTTATGAGTGTCGATGTGTTTTTTATGCACTTCAACACAGGCAGTGCATAGGTGCACTACCTCTCTTAAAAGACAATCTTCCACAATCAGATTGCAGAACACTATCCCAAGGTCTCTAATGTCAAGTATTGATAGTGCTTGGAATATCTTAGTTGTTTTATGTGATTTGTTAGAATCACAAGGCAGTCTTATGAATGAGTTACAAAGCATGGAAGTTGGGTTTGCAAATGTAGTTTCAAGGTGTTGAAAGTGAATGAACAGTGGCTATCCACTCAAAATAGCAAGCTAAAACTCATCAAGTTCATCTGATTTGGCTTCATGGTGATGCTTTGGGTCCTACTCTAACCAAGGATTAAAAGAAATAGCAAAAGGAGAAGGGTTAAGAAAGCTATTCTAATCCTAAGCTCTGAGGTGAGCGGTAACAGCGGTGGTACGCTAAAAGTAGGCAGAGACTTCTAGAATTGAGTTTTGTGACCAGAAAACCTACAGCTACACAAAGCGATTCACCAATCTTCTAAGGTTTGCTGATTTTTAGATTGCTCATGCATATCATGAACATGCAATTGAACTAAGTTGCAACATTGGAATAAAGAAGCCCAGACTAACTTTGCATAGCAGCTTGTCATCAACAAGTGCTAAAAGTATGGGCTGAAAGCTCATTAAATA
>VDFB02011408.1:0-11354 GCA_007258455.2 Sequoia sempervirens
CAATAATCAAAATATTAAATCACTCAACAATTTTACATTCAATAAATAAAACTATTTTTTTTATATTTAAATTTATATGCATATATTAATCCAATTTCATTTCAATCTTACACCTATTATATAACTTTTGAACCTCTCTAATTATAACAATACTTTCACAAATGAATTTTCATATAAAAAAACATAATAAATTTTAAAAGAGTTATTTACCCCTTAACAATACTTGGTAACTTCAACAAGTACAGCAACGCTTCCTCGTGTAAGAGACATTTCTATCTTATTATAGGTGCAAGACACAAAAGAGGTGATTCATCCTTTTGACTTTTTAAGACAATTCACTTATTAATGATTTGGCCTTTTTTGATGTGGCATCAAACTTAATAGAAAATCTTCTTCCCACAAGATAAAAATATGGCTCCACTCTTATTTAAAAATATATATTACTTTAAGAAAATAAAGAAAATAATAATAAACATAACTTTCAACTAATTCTAATCGGGGCTTTAAAATGAAATTAATATTAAAAATATTTTTTTAGGATGTTGTCTATTAAGATTGATTTTTATAAAAAATAATATAATTATTTTAAATATATTTATATAAAAATTAAAAATATTAATTTGAAGTGTTTATATTAAATTTGTTATAGATTAATATTTATATTAATATATAAATATTTATTATTTATTTATTCTATTATTTTTTTATTATCATTATTTATTTATTTTATTTTCAAACTCATTTTCATGATAGTGAATGGTCCACTTAGCACTCATTGCATCTAAGTGATGCTCACAGAGGTGAAGCACTAGACCTTCCCAGGAGGTCACCCATCCCGATACTACTCTAGCTCAAGCACGCTTAACCAGAGTTTCCCCAAGGTTAAGCCCACTTAACTTGCAACCCCATTTGCTATCATTACTTTTATTAATGTAATTAAATTTTATTAAACTTTTAGACAAAGTTACACCTTAAATTAAAATTTAAACCCAATGAAGAATTATTTTTACTAGTTTTGTGGGATGATATTTTCTTAAATGCTTGCTCATTATCCACGTTTTATGGGTTATTGGTTCATTTGTCTTTTTTCAGTCTTCGTCCCTAATGATAGTGCTTTATACCTATATTAAAATTTTAGCATCAATAAAAGCATCAGCCCACATATCTTGTCGACCTTTTACCTAGTCAAATGCATATTTTATTTTGCATTACTTTCGTTGTTTAAAGTATTTTATCTTTATTTTCATTAAAATAAAAATTTTGCCTTTGCCATGTAGTGAGAAATGCATTATTTTATTAATTGGATGAGAATTGTATTTACGGTAGATACTATTTTGATTTGATTTGGTTTGATCACACTAAAGAATTTCTAACAGCCGATTAAATAGGTAGATGATTAAGAATAATTGCTCAATAGGGGTTGGTATTTATTTTAGTTTGAAATGATTTTAATGTGATTGTGTGAATTTTTAATTAATATTTTAGATTTTTTTTATATTTTATATTTGTTTAAAATAGACTTTAAAAATGTGAGAATGGATGATGTGGAGAAAGTAGATGCTTTTTTAAGAATATGATATTGGTATATATGATTGTATTGGAATTAAATATTTAAACACATCATTATAGAAATATAATTGTAAACATTAAACATAGGTGATTTTGATATAAGAATGAGTCCTTTATCATTTACTAACATTATATTGTAAGAAACATCAGAAACTATTCTTATTTCAAAATGAATTGACATCAAACTTGAGACATATGAACTACTTTGGATAAATGTAGAACTCGTTTTTTTGTATTAAATTGATAGAAAAGGAAAAAAGTATTTGAAGAAGAGAGAAAAAGCAGAAACTTCTAGAGGCAAATTGCAAACATAAACCCTATTGATTTTCCCTCTTGTGGTGTTGGAGGAGACTTGGTCATCGCACGAAGGCAATAGTTGAATGATGAGGTTGAAGGTGAAAGCAAGAAAAATAGGTGAGGAATAGATGGAGGTATTGGATGATGCACATAAAAAATTTAATGAGATGAAAGGGAATGATTCTATGACAAGACAAACAACGAATGCACAGAACTTGGCTAGAGAAATGGTAGTTAGTCCTGTCGAAATAGCCAAGGAAGGAGAAGAAAAAGTAGAGAATGGATTGTTCGTGCAAGACAATAAGGAAGCAAGTGAATTTATGTTTCCTGATGATATGGTTGAATGCATTGTTGAATGTCAACATAGGTCTATTATTTTATTTTTCTAAGAGAAATGCCTTCTTAATCTGATTTCTAGAAATGGGCAAAAATAAATTAGGAGAACAAGGGTTGGGAAATCAAAGCTTTGAAAGAGCTAATAAAAGGGTATGTTTCGTGTAACTTTAAATCAATTGATCGTATACAAGTTGTCTTGCAGGGATGTCCTCTTTCTCCCTTTTTATATGTTCTTACAGCAGATGCCTTGGGTTATTTTCTACATAAAGCTCATCAAATGAAACTTATCAAAGGGATTTCTATTCCTCAAAACCAAGTGGTTATTAACTCCCACTTTGTTGATGACAGTATGTTATTCCTATATAATTCTGAAGAGGAAGTGAACAACACTTTGGAAATTGTCAAATTGTACTGTGAGGTATCTGGCTCTCTTATAGCTCATAATAAAATCGAGTTTTTAATGACTCAGCCATTTGCTAGGCCTCAATGGATACCAAATGAATGGAGGAAAATTAAACATGGTGAGATAACCAGGTATTTGGGTATTCCCTTTGGTTTGGGTGTTTCTCTTTCTGAGATGTGGGCTTGGTTTTTAAACAAAATTAAGTGTAAGCTGTTCAATTTTGGCAATAAATTTCTGTCTTTGGTGGGCAAGATTCAAGTGGCTAATAAGATTCTCATTGCTTCCCATGTGTACTACTCTTCTTGTTGGATGCCATCCAAACGAGGTTATGAAGAGCTCAATAGAATAATCCGCAGATTTTTGTGGTCTAGATGGGATGGTAATGGTGGTTTTATTGCTTCTTCATGGTCTCATTGTATTCAGCCAAAGCACAAAGGAGGCCTGGGGCTTATTGATCCTCAAACCCAAGGGTTTTGCCTTGCTGCAAAATGGATCATTAGGGCTGCTAGTGGAGATGAACCATGGAAGATATTGGTCCATCAACAAATTATGGAAGCTTCTATTAGGAGGAAATGGCAAGATGTTCGTTGGCTTGATAAAAGCCTATGCCTTCTTTTTTAAAATTCAGAGCTTCTTTTCCACTCCAGTCTATTTGGAAAGCCTGGAAAAAAGTTAGCCAATTTCTGGTTTGGAACGGATCTTCCTTGCAGACTGGATTTAGTTTTGTTTCAATGTCAATTTGGTGGAATAAGATAATTTCTTATCATGATTTACCTTTGGCTGTTTGTTTCCCAAGGCAGGCTTATTATTTGTTTAAAAAGGGAGTTAGACAATTTAAAGACCTTTGGGACTTTGATCTACTTGACTGGGCTCCTTGGAACAAAATTAAAGAGCAGTATAGGTTGAATTCTTGTTATGAACAGTTTTTCATTTTTATTAAGTCTTTGGTGCCAGTGGATCTCACTATGAAATTATGTACTTCAAGGGACTGCTATTTTTTTAGAGATTGGAAATGGTTATCATTCAACCATTTCAACCATTTCCCTTTAAAAAATATTTATTTGAAGATGATTCCTAGTTGGAATATTGCTAATCGTTTGAATCAAAAGTGGAAATGCAGATTTAACTCTACAATTTGGTTTAATTTAAGTGCTCAAATATGGCGCTCCAAAGCTGATTTTGACTCGCAGATGTTGGCTTGGAAGATATTGCACTGCAAGCTACCTGTGGGGGATAGGTTGAAGCGTATTATGATCCAACCAGCAAGTTGTCCTTTTTGTAATAGTGTGGAGAACTTGAAACACATTTTTTGGGACTGTATATATGTTAAAAGGCTTTGGTTTAATATTTTCTAAGACTTCTCAGTTATTTTTAATCATGATTTGACTTGGAAAGAAGCTATTTTGGGTTTTGGTATGCAAAAGGATGTTATCATTGATTCAATCTGACATGTTGTTTTGAAGAATATATAGAAAAATAGATGTGTAGCTATGTTTTCTAGTAATTACTATCAGGTGGTTGGTACTCTTCGGCTTTACTCTGATATATGCCTCCAGGTGGTTGTTCTTTTTTCGCAGATCCGGGTTATATGTAAGAAGAATGAGAAGGCCAAACAGCAGCTACAGCAGATCAAAGACCAAATAGTGAAGTTCCAGCTGGACAATGAAGTCAATCATTGTAAAATGTTATTCAACTCTTGTAATATGTATCTTGTTTGTAATGGCTGATTTTTTGACAGCCTTTGTAACGTTATGTTGTTCCTAGTTTTTGTTGTACATGGTTTGTTTAGGCTGAGGTTTTTCTGCTACCCCAGGTAGCTTTTTCTTGTAAAATTTTTTTTGCTTTGATCAATACAAAAAAAAATATGACGCCTAGGTTATTTGTAGCCAAGTTTGTTACTTGCAAGCATGGACATTGGATTTTTATCCTTAGGGGCCCTCAAGGTCTAGGTATCCTATGTGGATAGAATTATCTTTTCTAAATCTTGCCTTCAAACCATTTTTAAAAGAAATTTTCTCACAACTTGGAAAAGTTTTATGGTGTAAAAACAACATAAATAAATTTTCCAACTTAAGAGTTCACCCTTGAGTTTGTGTGGAAATGAACCTTAATAATCAATTACCTAAAATATCAAATTAATAGGTCAAGGGTTTAAGTTTTATCAGCCAATCATATATCTAAGTAAGCCTAATGCTTGACTTTTTTGCTATTAGGGAGGCCATTTGATTATAGATTATCCTATTAGGAATTTAACATATATATCCATTCACAAGTGGTTGTTTCTCCTAATACTAAACTCGTGCAATTATCGCCTCAACCTGAAGTCATGCGTACAACAACTTATCAATTGAATCAACAAGCCAAAATATTTTAAAATGGAAAAATAATACTATTAATGATAAGTCCACCTCTTGTAAAGATGTTATTTTGAAATATGGTTGGAGAATGATTAGGAAAAGGAAGGAACCTTTGAGGTCCTTTAATTCACAAAAGATGTAGTCATGTTCGTAAAACCACCCCACTTCACCTTCCCATCATAATATGAGAACCATTAATAGTGTATCTCCATCACATTCTGCAGGAAATAGATATTCTTCTATAGTTGTTAAACAAGGTTCTCCTTCTCCAACTGTGAGATAAAGATCAAGGTATCCTCTTCCTATTGGGAAAGAAACGAGAAATCTCAAGCAATCGATTATACTTGATAATCAGTTTGATGTTTTGTCGCAAGGGGAGGATCTTCTTTGTTTAATCATGAAGTATAAAATTTTCTCTTGAAATATTGAGAGATATCACACCCTCACCGTAAATATGAAGTTCAAGAGGCTATAGTTAAATGGAAACCTGATATTGTCTTTCTTTAAGAAGCTAAGCTCAATGATTCTTGACTTTGTTTCTTCTTTATCCAATGTTTGGAGAGATGCGACCATTTTCCATACGTCGCATAGAGAAGGGAGGGGGGATTGTTTTGGTATAGCTTCATGGGTCAATAAGTTTGTCATTGAAAAAGGGGACTAGATGCACAAAATTATGTGTGGGCCTTGTCATTTATTAATGGATAATTCCCATTGGTGTATGTTATGTGTATGTCAAAAGAGAGATGTGAGTTATGAGAATGGATTAATAGGAATTTGCCTCATGTTGATTGAGTTATAGAAGGTGATTTTAATATGGTGAAACATCACATAGATCATAGTTAGCCTAATCATGTAAAATTAAGTAGTGAAGAATTTGATAAATGGATATTTTTTCATAATTATGTAGATGTTATTGATCCTCTTCATAAAAAAAATTCTAGCCATTAACCAACATTGTTTCACATGGACTAATTACAAATTTGGAGTTGATATGAAACTTAGCATATTATATAGGTTTTATATCTCTCCCAACCTGCAGTTGATTTAAGATTCCAATGGTAATTGTGTGAAATTTGATTGTTCTACTTCCCTCTCAAACCATTTCCTATAATCTATGTTATTTCAAGGGATGATGCTCAGGAAAAGAATTTTCAGTTGCCTTTCGAGATGAATACTTCACATCTTAAAATTCCTTCATTTATTGTTGCCTTAGTTGGCATTTGGAACTCCATCCCTCAACCAAATGAAGAGCACTCTTATAGAGAATGGTGGCAAGTTGTTATCTCTCAATGACTTGAGTTTTTACAATATTTTGGTAAAATACTAGCCTGGCAAAGAAAACATAAAGAAAAATCTCTCCAAGGGAAATTGAACACAATAGAAATCTACTTAATTCAAATCCCAACAATATTATTATTCAAATGTCTATAATTTTTATAAAACCAACTTTGTGAGCTTGATATGTACATGGGAAAGGGACCAAAATTAGGTCTAGGTTTCATTGGATTAAGGAAGGCGATAGAGGTTCCAAATACTTCTTAAATTGCTTAAATTATAAATGTAAGGAGTTTATTGAAACCATAAAAGATGAGACTGGATAGGTTCATACAAATCCAGAAGAAATTAAATCTATGTTTCATAATTTTAATGAGAAGCCATTTAAAGAGGGTCACACCCATTGGTAGAATGCACAATCAATTTTGGAAGATATTATTAAAGACCACAACCAAAAAAGGTGAATCACGAATATAGTCGTTTACTAGACAGAGAGCTTTCTATAGAAGATTTGGAGCATGTTGTATTTCAATGACCCCTAATAAAAGTCTAGGGGGTTGATGGGTTGTCAATTGAATTTTATCAAACAATGTGGCCTCATATTAAGGAATATTTTTATTTTATTTACCTTGAAGCTTTAGAATAGAGTTTGTTAAGCCTTGATATTAATAAAGGCTTAATAAATATTCTCCCAAATGGAAAAATAGGGATTATATATTTTAATTGCGTCTTATTACCCTACTTAATACTTCTTACAAAATAATTGCTAAAGCTTTAGCTACAAGGATCAAACCAATGGTAAAAGGGATAGTTAGACCTAACCAAACAAGGTTCCTAGATGGAAGATTTATTCTTGATAACTTATTCTTGGCTTGGGAAACTAGTGAATGGGAACACCAATCAGGTCAAAATGCTTTGTTGAAGTTAAATTTTGATAAAGCTTATGATATAATGAGGTGGATTTTTTATCATAAAAATGTTGTAATGGTTGGGTTTTGGTCCAAAAATATGCAAACACATTCAAATGTTATTTAAAGACACAAATGCTCTATTGATGATCAATAACTCACCGACTAACCATTCTACCTGCAACTTTCTATCGAGCAAGGTTCTCCTTTATCACCATCCCTTCATGTTCTTATTGCTGATGCACTTGGTTATCTACTATAAAAATATAATCAAATGAATTTGATCAAAGGGTATATCTATTCCTAACAATGCAGTTGTTCTAAATTTCCATTTTGCTTATGACAATATGCTCTTCATTCAAGTTTTTGAATTAGAAATTAGAAATGTTTTGGGAGTAGTTCTAAATTTGTATTGCTCTGTTTTGGGATCAAAATTATCTCACCATAAGACTAAATTCTTTATGATCCAAGTTGATTCTGTTCCTTAGTGGATTCCCAAGGAATGGAAACAAATAGGCATAGATAAATTACATGGTACATGGGCATTTCTTTTGGATCCGGAGCCAATCTATATGATATGTGGAATTGGTTTTTAATTAGGTTGAAAAATAAAATATTTGCTTGGAGAAACAAATTTCTATCATTAGCTGATAAAATACAAGTGGTTAGAAGGATATTTTTCACGTCTAATGTTTACTACTCATCTTGTTGGATGCCCTCCAAAAAAGAATATAAAGATCTAAATAAATTTAGAAAATTTAAAACAAGGATTTAGAAAATTTATTTCCAATTTGATCTCAATTCTAGCCAAACTACATGGAGAAAGCTTTTATATGTCATTACGAGCTAGATTTATTGATTACTTTTACATTTTCAAATTAAATCCATATTGACTCCTAGTTACCTTAATCTAAGGTATGGGCATTGGGAGGTTTATGATTCCCTTACCATTTACACTCATTAAAACATGTTTTAGGCAATGGTGAAGATGGTGCATATAATCATATAAGATAGAAGAGGGAACTATGACACCAATGAAACTAGATAGAAGGATGTTTTGGATGTATTATTAAATGAAACAAACAATATAAGAAAGTAGATCATCATAGACCTCATATCTAATAACATGAAAGATTTAATGACCATATTAAACACATTGATGGTGGAAACTAGGTCCATCTTGTTATAGATAAATACACAGGTATATTAGTAGTACAGACTCATATAAGTAAATCCACTATTTTAAGCTAATAAACCATGCTCTTTCAATCCCATGGTGGTTGCCTAAGTATTTTTGTGTTTTAATTCACATTGCAAGTTTCCTAGCACATATAATATTTCAATTTAGATATTTCTTAGCAATTTTATGTATACTATCATTGGAAAGATTTTTCTCCATATATATAAAATGTGGCCTCCCCTATCTTGAATTCAATTACTTTTGTCTTAAGGTGTAGTCAAATGTTTCCCTTCAAATGTTGTCATCAATCACTCACCATTTCATTTTTTGTTTGGCAAGTCTTATTCATTCAAGTGTTGTCATCCATACTGAAGAAATGGTATTCACCATTCATTAGGCCAAGTCTAGTGTAACTTGTAATTCCTCTAAAAATAAGAGAGTTGGTTGGGGTAAAAGAAACAAAAATCCAAAACTTTGCATCCAACTTTTGCGCTGAATTCTGAAACTGTTTTCCTCTCAAACTGAACAATTTGACTGTTAAAACTGGTATTAAGCCTCCTAAAATAAGATGTATTGACAGCAGTGTTCTGTTTTCAGCTTCAGAAAATATTTGCAAAACACGAGAATAAGATGCAAACAATGTCTACAAACTGTTTTTTACAAATTTAAAGCCCTGTTTTGTACACTATTTTGCAATCCTTGCAAGGGACTGCAGCCGCAGCGCAGCGCTTGTTATTTCTATATCTCAGGGGTTCACAACTACGAAGCTTTCAAACTGTTCCTGCAGGAATTTCCCAACCACACGACAATGGGAGATGAAGAATTTCAGCTTGTAACAAGCAGCCAGGAAGGATCTTAAATATTGAAGAATCTGTTTCTTGTCGAACGTCTTAAAATTTTGCGAGGGTAATCATAAATTCATGCATAAAAACACAAATGCGGGTGGCTTATATGCAGGTAAGATCATCTTAACTATATAATATAATTCCTAGTATAGAGACCCTGAAACAAAATAAAATTAATAAACATTAAAAGAAAAAAAAATATATAGGTATATCATAGAGAGACGACTTTCTTTCTTTCCGCTGAAAAGTCAGGTCAATGTAAAAGCTAAATAAATTTGGTATACGGAAGGTAGCAGCTTTTGCACGACCAGTTTTCTGTACGTAGTGTGTTTTAAATGCCGAAGAAATATTCTATTGAAAAAATTATAATATACAAAGAGTAAATTATAATGAAGAAAAAATATTTTTTATTACTAGTGAATATTTATTTATTTATTAATATTTTTATTATATTTAATGTTTTAATAGAATATAATTAAATAGGTTTAATTATTTAATCATATTATGATGATGAATCATAGAATATGATTCAAAAGTTATGAAGAAAAAAAATTATTGGTCAAATCTAAGGGAGAGGGACCTATAGTGGAGCACCCTAACTTCGCATTTCTCAAAATCGTACATGGAAATTTCAAGTCACTGCCGATTTTGTACAACACTTTATTTGGCAACTCACGTGCTTCTATATTTCGTTTTAGAGCCACGTCATCAAATATGATGTCACATCAGCATGCTTTTTGTTGAGGCATCCAAAAAGGCCCCCCAAAAAAGTGAGACCGATAGTGGTGCACTTAGTCATGTTTTATTGGTGCACTGATGTGGCATCACATGATTTGTTAGTTTGTGTACTTTATGGATAAAAACTGTTTTGCAATTGGATATTAAGATGCTCCACTATGAGGCCCACCGAGGACTACTTCTATCTCCACTATTAGACCTCACTCCACTATGGGCCCCTCTCCCCTAATTATATAAAGTATTTAGATAACAACCACCCACATCTATATAATTATATTAGTCTTTAGATAATTATATTAGTCTTTAGATAGTGATTACCTTGACTAAGAAAAAAGTTCATTGGTCAAATTTAACCACATTAAATATTTAAATAATGACCACATCTATAAATCATATTAAGTCTTTAGATAGTGACCACCTACAAATGTATGATGACAGCTGTAAAATACTACAGAAATACCTCCTTTAGAGTTGTCAACTTACCAATTAAATGGAAATAAACCATGTATAACTTCTTTTTAATTGATAAAAGTAGGTTTATACAAGACAGCTCTATACAAACCCCAGCTAAATATGACGTCAAAACCCATGCCATCCGACAGCCCTACAGTAATCAACAACCATAAAGCGCAAGGGAGAACTAGGATGATACATTTGCAGATTGTACTGAAAACGTGCTGATATGAGTAATAATACTAATCAGCAAAAGACACTTGGAAGAAAAAGTCAAGTAATTTTCACAGTTTATAATATATGATTTTGATATGTTTTTCATCTTCATAATCCAGAAACATTTCAAATCAGAAAAATTTATGGATGTTTGGATTTCATGTGCACTAAATCTTGATTATGTGACGAGATTGATCTTCGTACCAAAAACATCACATAACTTGATACAGAATTAAAAAACCATTGAAAACATAACTCTGACGGTTTTTTTTTATTAAATGCTGTCAAAACCTGCTTTGCATACTGCAATTTTTTCTTAAATACCATACTCTGCCTGCGATATTTAGTAGACGCACAGACAGGGACGTACACGTAAGTTAATTTAGCCTCGTCTCGGAAATGAAAATTGAAGACTTCTATAATTGCTCTCAGAATAAAAAAATGCAGGCTGGATAATTTGTACTGTGTAGCAATTTTGTAGTCTGAGAGTATCATCCTAAGCTGTTATAAGGGAAACTAAGCGGAAAAACCAGAAAAAGCAAAATACATAACCATACTAAGCTATGCTGAAAGGCAAAATCCATTACCTTTAACTTCACTGAAAGGCAAAATCCTCATCCTTTAACTTCACTGTAACATAGCTGAAATCTATGTTACAGTGAACCACTAATCCTTTAACTTCACTGAAAGGCAAAATCCTCATCCTTTAAATTCACTGTAACATAGCTGAAATTTATCTAACAGTGAACCACTAATTCTTTAACTTCACTGATAGGC
>VDFB02011409.1:0-11924 GCA_007258455.2 Sequoia sempervirens
CCCCATCTATCTCATATTTCGCTGTGACAATCATATTTTTCATGCCGACAAAGTCACCTCTGCTTTCCATTCAGCGAGACCCCAGGCACCTCGCCAGGACCACACACTGAAATCAAATAAGTCACACTGAGCAATATCTTTTGTTATATTCATCTTCACCAAGACATTTAGATTTTCTTACCGATTGAGTTCCTGTGTGTATTATCGGCGAGACAAATCAATGTTGGGGAGACCTCTCAGAGATTGAATTATGTTATACCAAAGCACCCCGAATGCCATCATAGATCGCTAAGAGAAAGCGAATCTCACACCGACAAATGCCCTCATTGTGTTCCATCAGTGAGACCCATATTTATTCGCTAAGACTTACTCCAAAGTCATCTTAGTCTCACCCAAACACCCCATTATAGAAACTCCATGTGCAAATTCGGCAAGACCTAAGGTCACTCACTGAGACCTTATCTCGGTAACTTTATCTCTCACCGAAAGTGGTTTGAAAGAAATATTTTGTGCTTCGTTGGTGAGACATATACACTTTGTTATGACATTTCACCGAAGACTTTCAACTCCTGCTGATAAGTAGCCTCCCACCACCGGTCGGTAAGAAAAAAGACAATCGCCCAGACATAATGCCGATACCACCAAGCTCACACCAATGAACCTCCATATATTTAGTCGGGGAGACACTTCAAGCTCAATGAGACGCTACCTCGATGACAAAACTCCAGCCGATAAGTGCATCCTCGGTTGCCAAAACAACATGAATGTTATGCTGATAGCCACCCACAGATGAATACCATTTGCTAGAACAATACAAAGGTCTTGCCAATGGACCTGCAATAGATAAATATTAGCAGAAAAACATAATGGGTCGGGAGACCCAAATAGAGTCATGCCGATATGGACCAAAATGTGGAAAATGCAGACATAGATGATTTATGGGACAAATATGAGCCAAAATTTGAGTAAACATATCATGAAATGAAGAAAATATGAATAAGGAAGGACTCATATGGAGACTCAGGGGGTATGAAAGATAGGCAAAAATCATCAAATTTTAATAGTTCCAACAGGATGTATGTCACTTCTAGATGAAACATTAGTCACCTAAAAGGCTGCAGTTATCACAGAATCACAAGTTTTCTTTGTGTCATCCAACTTTTTGATTAAAATTTATGACCATTTCACCACATAGCCTTGTGGTGTTTCACCTGTAATATGTCAAACATGTAAAAATTATTGCATTGTCAGTTGATAAACATATTTATTCTTGGCCAAATGTATGCAAAGAAAAAAAAACTCAACATATATATACATTAATATAATTGAAAATAATTAAATAATATGGGTGATTACTATATTTGTTAATATAAAGAATATTAATGGTACATATTTTATCCTTTATTTATTAGTGATGAACTAACAACAAAAATAGATGAAAAAAGATGACATATATAACATACCTTAACATTCATGAGATTTCTATGTTGGATAAACCATTCATAACCTTCAAGTTCACTAGCAACAATACAATAGAGAGAAGAGTTGTTTGAGATCCTTCACAAAGGGGCTTGTATGCCTTCTCAAGTACAGGTAAATCATGAACATCGTCAAAGTCATCTCGATCATTATGATCAGCTGCACCACTAAATGTGTCATGGATCAATGTATTTGTACCATCATCTTCAATTGTGTTTTCTTGTGCATGATCATCTTCTTCCATAGGATCATTAACTTCATCTTTGATATTCACAACTCCATGTTCCTCCACTTGCAAAACCACATTCTTCTCAGCGCCGCGGATAATCCATATCATGTGCCCTAGGTGCCCCACCTTATAATAATGATTGAACAAATAAACCATGATCATGATCATGTGATTTTATATATATATAAAGAATGTTAAAATGATATAAAAATTTACAAATTCAATCAATATAAAGACATATAATGAACAACTTACCAATGGATGATAATCATGCCTCCCTTCAACATGACTATGATTCCTACAATGTTTCTACCATTGGGATTAAAAATTCTTCTTAGTTCTTTAAGCCCCTGCAATTATTTTGCAAAGGACAATAACACTTCCCATCACTTTCTCTTTCTCAATCTGCTCTCCAGAATCCAAAGTGTCTTCATTTTTTTCTGCACTATTATTATCTGACATGATTTTTCTTTACCAAGCTTGAATATTTAGATTTTCAAAAAACATCAAAATCAGACTCCAATAATTTTTAATCATAAACAGCTAACAAAATCTAATAATTTTTATATTTTGCACCAAAAAAATTCAACCTATAACATCCACAAACTGTCACAAGTATCGAAAATTCGCAAGTATAGCAAAACACTATCGCAAGTATAGATAAATTGTCGATCTCACTTTTATTTATTAAAAAAAATTTGTTGGAACCTCGGCGAATGCTAACCATATACCCGTTGGATCATAAATTAAGGAGGCTAACCATATGTCAGCCCACAAATTGATGAAAGGGGATGGTTGACTTTAAGTGTATGTCAGAATAGCGACAAAAATCATACAGCATCACAATTTCAACAAACATCGAGCATAAATTTATTTATTTTTTGAAAATTTCACATTAAATACATAGGTACCCAATGATACATCTAATTATACATCTTTCATTGGAATGTTTCATCGTATTTTGTAGTTAAATCAGTTAGTGAATGCAAATTTGGGATTTGTGTATGGTTCCATGTGACATCTGTTACATTGAAATGCAGAATTTGGCAATATGTACTTACATTCCCCATATCTTTTGAATTGATTTCATGCCATTTGGTGTGACATGACATTCTAATGTTCAACTCTTTATTGGTTGGCACCTGACAATGCTTGCTGGGTACTTATAGCCAACTTATCCATTTATTGGGTAATTGTCCTTCCACCTCCCTATGGTACAGTTGGGAGTTGGTGTTTTTATTGCAAGCTTGTGTGACTGCCCCTTATATTGGCATGGTAGCAACTCTAGTTCTTTTAAAATGGAGTTTCAATACATTACACTCATTATCTTGGCTTGTTCTTGCACTATGAAAATGGAAAAATCCTTCAAAGTTTTGGTCCCTGCTAGGTTTCATGAGATCCATGATAATCAACCACTTAACATTGAACAGATGTGAAGGAATTTTATAATTGAATGCAAGCAAATTTCTAAGGAAATTCTAATTGTGCTTAGTGAGTAATGGGTAGAGTTCTATGCCATGGCACTGCCTCAAGAAACTACATCAAGATTTGTTTCAAATCTCATGGATGTTCTTTGGAGTGTCAAGATGGTGAAGCTTTTAGTAGGTACATACATATTTCTTCACATTTGTCCACTCTCCTCATTGCAACCTGCACTGGAAGGTTATGACATTTTGCATGAAATGAATATTGTTGGGGGTATACTTTGTCGTCAACATATTTTATCTCATAGGTGCTTTTCTACTCTGCTTTGTTCAATGGCTCATGCACTCATTGATGACTATTCTCGTGAGTTTGATCATCATTTATTCATATTAATATTTCACTATGGTAATGTTGTTTGTGACAAAATTTAGAATCTTTATAATACAACACATTTTCTAATCTGCCATGCCCTCATAGAGCATCATGAGGTTGCCTAGTTCCCTCCTCCAATAGACATTGCATCCTCTGAGGAAATTTCCACTTAATTCTCTCTTGCAATTTGATTTCTTTTGATTATCTGGGATATAGTTTTTTGATCATACTGTGGGGTTGGAATTATCTTCTAGCTATCTCCATCCATCTCTCTTTGTTTCCTTGCATTCTCAGCTAGCATTTTGTGCCCTGTAGGTTGGTAGTATTCAAGTGTGGGAATTCCTGGGTTTTTGCAACCTTGACTAGATATAGTTACTCTTGGGGTTGCTCGGGGTCCATATTTGAACCTTCACCACTCCTCTCCTTTTGTGACCTTGGTTTACTTTGGCCCATTTTGCTTGGTACCACATTTTGTGATGTATTTTGGTGTTGGGTTTTCAGATGTTTTTCACCACATCTGTGTTGCATCTGACTACTTGGCACCACATTATGAGATGTTCCTTGGTGCTAGGTCTTTATATGTATGACGACACCTTTTGTGTTTGGATGTATGGGCTCTCTTACTTCTCCCTGGAAGCTTAAATGTATCTCTTGTGGGAGAATTTTGTTATTCATCTTCCCATTTACTCTACTCCTCTCTTTGCAGAGATCTTCTTTGTTGAGCTCCGAAAATGTAGCACTTTGTTTTTTAATATAAGTTTAGTGGCCCTGCCACTTTTATTGAAACAAAAGGCATCATATTCTTGTACATAATAGTAAAAATAAAAAAATACCAAAATAATAGTAAAAATTGAGTAAAATTGATTTTAGAAAATGCTAAAATAATAGTTTACCATCAATTTCCTAAAAATCCACCCATAACACCCCAAATTTTTTAACTAGTCACATTCAAGAGAAATATTTTTTCAAATTTGAAAAGTTAAATATTTTACATGTTCACTTTACAAATATTAAATAATATGAAATTATAGTATATATAAATAATATATAAAATATTATTATTATTTTATATTATATTATATTACATTAGGCTGGGAGCAGAGGAGAGGAGAGTAGTGGCGGTGGAGAGTAGAGAGGAGAGCAGGAGGAGAGAGGAGAGAGTATATATATATATATATAGAGTGAGAGATATATATATATATATATATATATATATATATATATATCGTATTGATTCGATACCAATGACAGAGTTTAGATGAACACTCATTTGTAATGGAAGACTAGGATCTCAACTAGCTCATGGAATAAAAAAGATTAAAAAAATAAAGATTAAAAGTTTAGATTTTGATTAAAATGTGATTTTTTTGGTGGTATATTAGATCTAAAATTAAACCTTAATATGATTCTTAAGGGTTCGTGAAAAAGTATAAATAAAGCTTAAAACCATTGTAAAAGAGATAGTAACAATGTAATAGTATTAGCCCACACAGGTAGCGGAGTTGGGCTTTAGCAGCGGGTTTGCAGATCTCAGTGCAATGGACGTGAGGATTGGGGATACCTCTGAGTTAACAAAAATATATATATTGAATGATAGTTGAAACTAATAAATCATATTATTGTACTAACTACTTAAAAAAAAGTAAATGTAAGAAATAAAGACAATCATTCTTTTGATAGATGATATTATATTATTTATATAAAAATAATTTATATAGTATAATATAATAGAATAAATAATATGTTATATATAAATATATAATAATATTACATATAAAGAATAAATTATATATAATTTATTTATTATTATTATTTATAAATAAATAAATTTTATATAAATATATTTCAAATATATATCAATTTTTTTAATGCAATAGATTTACTTAAATTTATTTTATATAATTCATTGTATTAATTAATTATCTTAAATTTTTTATATAAATAATTTATTTTGAAATACAACAAATAATCTCAACATAAATCTAAAATAAATATATAGTTAATTCTTAATCCAACGCTTACCAGCTGAAAAAGAAAGTATTTGATTTCTGTGAGCATCACCTAGATGCAATGAGTGCTAAGTGGACCATTCACTATCATGAGAGATGGGTTTCGGTGAACCACTACTCATGAAACATGGGTCAATGAGTTTGACTCGAAACTACACGGTTGAATCATGATAGCAATATCATAAAGTATTTGATTTTATGTCAACAAATCTTCAAATTCCCCACGTTAATGTCAAACTCAGACAAGTAATACCTTTTTAAACGTGAAACTCGGGCAAGTGAACAGTGACCTGTACACCCAGGCATGACACTGCCCAATCATGAGAGTGACGTGCAGAAAACGGAAATGAAAAATATATATTTTTTGGATTATTTAAAGGTATATAAGCTAATTAATATTTTTGATATTGATAAATAGAATTGAAACGGCTCAAATACTTATGTAACAACAAAGCCAAAAGGTAGAAAAAACGTGTACCATGAGCAATGGGACAAACCAAAGCACTCCACAAGACAAAAAAGAGTGAGGTACAATTGTATCCCAAGTTGCCAAAAACAACTACAAACAAGAGATAAAACTAGGATCCCCAAGGTCTTGCTTAGACAATTCTAGACCTTGCTCTACTTTTCCTCTCATCCATCACTCTAGCATGTGTTTGGTATAAAGGTTTGGGAAGACCTTTCTTCCTCCTAACAACAATCCAAGAGATATTATCACTCAATTTCTCAAAACAGGGAGAAGCAAGGGGGATTCCCCTACAGAAAGCTTGTCAAGATGTGAAGTAGGGGCAAAAGATCAACAAGGCGAAGACAAATGATGAAGCTCCACCACATGAGTAATTTGAAGCTGATTTGAAGCCAAAATACATATTTAATGTTAGTATGTGTATTTTGGCAATCGCATGACCAAGAGGAAACATCTGAAAGCATTTAACAAAGGGTTCTAATTTATAATCTTTTTTCCCTCTTCAAGATGATCCTTTCTCAACACTAGGCATATAAGGGGACTTGCAAGTCTTTCATTGAGATTGAAAACACTTTCTTTCTCTCTCTTTTACCCAAAGTTTGTTTCCCATTTGAAGCATATGGATGTGCACAAGGATATGAGTGTTGAAGTTAAGAGGCACTTCAAGAAATCCTAGAACAAGTATTTATCATTTTAATTTTAATGTCAAGATTTGTAACAAAATGAATGTAAGTTATAAGTTAGACTCATCTACATACTCGATTGTGGTGGTAGCCATTTCCTTGTCATTGTACACACATAAAGCATTATCAAAATCTTGCAAATTATTTTAAAATCTTGTGTCAACATTTTTTTTAGAATGTAAGGTTCATCTTTTGTAATAGTCATTGTGTTGACTTAGTGGTGTTTAATAGTGCCAATGATTATTAGTTTCTAGTCATTGTTGGTCACATCTCTCAAACTCTATATAAGGATATGAACCTCTTTGTAATCATCACTCTAATATTTCCTAATATAATATATTAAATTATTTTTTGATACCTCAAATGTGCTTATTTCTCATTTTTTTATATGGCGTGAGTTGAGTTTAGAGTTAGAAGAAAGGTGTATGATAAGATCACAAGTCGTTGAAAAATGTGAGCAAGAGAAATCACTCATTCACAAGTAGAGCATGATTTCATGGGCATTAGGTGGTAGGCATGACATAAGGGTTCAAAATATGTCCCCAAATTGTGAGGTAATTGTTTTCATCCCAACTTTGCAAAGGTCAAGAGTTACACATAGGGTCGTGGTCATGATTGAACTAGAAAATCTTGTAATAGATAGTCATGGGAAATGAAAGGAAGTTGATAGCATAAATACTTCCTATGTTAATCAATGAGAGAATTGCATGCAAACTATGATCTAGCAATTGCAAAGGAAAATACACACACAAAAGATTATACCACAATGACTTAGTGTCTATCATGGGAAAAAAACCCAACCTCCAAAACTCGAACCGATGTATTCACAATACCAAGTTGGTTACAATACATCAACATGTTCAAGCCTTCACAAGAGAACAACAAACACAAGTTTTGATTTTTTTTTGACAACATATCTCTCAACATAGTCTTGCCATACTACATCTTCATCCTAGGCACCAATATATAGAAGACAAAAAATCCAAAAACCACAAATGGTAAACCATAAACCATGGGAGAAATCACTCCCAAAAATGACATCCAAATTTCTTTGAGTTCTAATACAAGTCTCATTATGAGTCAATATGCTAACCTTAGAAGATTCTCTTACGTTGCCATAATTTGTCGTAGTCAACTCACCAACTCGAACATTCCATTTTGGCCCATTCAAAGATGCCTTATGATATGTCATAATATGCAACATAGAGTTGGTCAAAATTTAACTCTATTATGTAACTCCCTACAATTATGCTCTTACATGTGTTGTATAATTCATTATAAGTAACCCCCATATCCCATAGTTCCTTAATGATTTTAGATGTTCTTGCAACTTATTCAACATGTGGCCAAAAGTGTCACCTGAAAGTAAGGTGCCCTCTTTTTCATGTGGGAAAAATAATAAATACAATGAATAATAAATACGAAACATTGGGGTGCAAAGTTGACACCTTTCCCAACATTCTCCCATTTGTTAGACAACTTACAAGAGAAAAAAATAAATTTCAACAATTTGTAAACTAATTGCTAGGGGCTTAGAGGCCCATAAAATAATTACACCACTTGAATTTCTCTATGCTCATAGAATTTGTCAACACATCTACAACATTCATTAGAGTATCGATCTTTTCAAACATCACCCTTCCATCCTTCGTCATGTCATGAAAAAATGATATTAAACATTTATATGCTTTGTTTGTGTGTGAAAAGTTGGGTTCTTTGCTAAGTTGATGGTGCTTTGATTGTCACATCCACTTTAAACTACTCACTGACTCAATTCAATATTCAAACGTAATTTTTGTAGTGGATAAAGTGATTGCAACATGTTTGCTCATCCAACTAATTGTACCACCTAACAACTTAAAAACATAACCATTGGAAGTTCTTTTGTTATCCACTCTTCTATTCTATTCAAATCAACAAACTCTTTAATCTCCAAGTGCTACAAGTACTCATTGAATATACTAAAAGTGCCATCATTATGCTACATGAGACCATGGTAGCAAATAAAATACTCTATAATGCCCCATAAGTACCAAAGACTCTCTTCACTACTCCTTGGTGCTCTTTGCTAAGATTAGTCATAAACTAATTCAACTCCCATTTCTTGGGCAATGTTTGGTCTGGTGTAGACCATAACATACATCAACTACCAATTGCACTTGTAATCCAATGTAAAATTCTAGGTTAATGTAATAAAGCATAAAAACTAACCCTAAACCAAAAATGGAGTACAAGCATAAAAACATGAAATATAGAACAATAATACTATAAATTCTTCATGCCATCATTTCTTTATCTCCATTTCCCTTCTCCATTTTGCTTGAATATAATAATTGCCCTTAGATTTGGATCTGCAATAGTAGTCTATCGCAATACCTAGGAAAATAATAAAGATAGTTGTCTCACACTAATAGCATGTATTAGCTCAAGATGTAGATGTCTAGATAGCATAAGGTGTGTGTATGTCCAATTGAAAAATTGACTTTTGAATTAAATAATAATTTCATTCAAAAGTTATAACAAACTACCGCTCTCTTTCAAGACAATCATTCAATCCAAAAAAATCTAAAATTTTCTTCTTAAATGTTGACCCTTTGTTGGAAAAGCAAATTAATTTTTTTGGGGGTTTTCAACGTGATTTCTTGCCATGCAAATATCTTGGAATCCCCCTTTTTTTAGGGAAGTAAAAGCATGAATTCTGGGACAAATTAATTAGTTTAACGTCCAATAGGAATAGGATCATGCAATGGAAATCTAAATGGCTTACTTTTGCAAGAAAATTAATTATGATCAAAACAATTCTTCACTCCTTACCCATCAATCTGATGTCAATATTAAAGCCTCCTCAAGGAAAATGTATTGAACTTCAAATTTCTTTTAGAGAATTCCTTTGGGATGAGAATGTTACTTCGAAGAAAAATCTCCCACTTGTGGCATGAAACTCTTTATGCAATTTGAAAACTCATTGTGGGGCGAGGCTGACAGATTTATTCTTACAGAATAAAGCTTTGGGGAAAAAATGGTATGGAAAATTTATGCTAAACTTGAGACAAGGTGGTGCCAAATAATGAGGCATAAATACTTTGAATCTCTTGAAAATGAAAGAATTTTCACTTAGAAAAATCTTCCTCAAGGCTCAAAAGTATGGAATTTTATTTCCTCTTGCAGATCAATGATCCTTCCTCATCTCTCTTGGTTAGTTCATAATGGGGAAAAATAAAATTTTTGGGATGATGCCTAGAATGGTTTCAGGCCTCTCAGAACCTTAGGGGATTGGGGTCAAATTGAGGCTATCCTCAAGGATCTCTGGGGGGACAGAGTTAAAGACTACCTTCATATAATTCTGGGGGATAGTGGTATTGTTGCCTGAAAAGATTTTGATTTTCTCTCGATTCCCATTCATATGAAGATTTCTCTCAAAAATGAGCTTAAGAAGGGTCATATATTTTTGTCCAATAAGAAAGATACCATTGTATGGACTAAAAGTAAATTTGGTAACTACATGGTTAAAGATGGTTATAATGCTTTAAGTTCCACCACCCTATTGAAACCATGGCCTTACAAACTATGCTGGGGACTGTGTGTACTCCCCAAAGATGAAGCTTTCACTTGGCTAGCCTTAAAAGACATAATTCTAATAGGGTCACGTTTGGATACACTAGGAATACCACCTCTATTCCTATGTGTCTTATGTAGCCAAGCTTTTGAATCTACAAATCATCTTCTCATTGGCTGTGATTTTGCTCACAATTGTTGGACTTGGTTGTTGAACAAACTTAGTTGGTCAAGTCATTTACAAAACTCAACTCTAAATCATTTTTCCAGTTGGCCTCTCCTCTTTCCTAATTCTTCCTTTTCATGTATTTGGGAGATCAGTCCTTCCATAGTAGTTTGGAATATTTGGTTGGAAAGGAATAATAGAATATCCAAAAAAAGTCTTTAAAGGTATCCTAAGTGTTACAAAAAATTGAAATTGCTATCTCTGAAGTGACTATGTCTTGGGTTTTCAAAAACTTGCATGGTTCAAAATATTTTTCTTTGTGGGATGTCTTCATTACTAAAAGCTAGTCTCTTATTAAACTCCAACAAGTCAGATCCATTCAATCCAGTAAACCCAAAATTGATAGAGAGTTGGTTGAGTGGGTTCCTTGTTGGTTCATCAAAATCAACTTTGATGGGGTCTCACAGGGCAACCCTGGAAAATTCGGTGCTGTTTTAGTGCTAAGAGATTGGCAAAGTAAGTTTGTTGGGGTAGTTTGTGAACATCTTGTAGATGGAACTAACAATGTGGTAGAGTTTAACATGTTAAGGCTAGACATAGAATTGGCATTAAAACTCTCCATCCCTCATGTCATTCTCAAAGAGGATTCTATGGTAGTGATATCTACAATCAAGAACAAAAAGAGAAATTCCTGGTATTTGAATTATTTTCCTTTTCCTATCTTATCACATCTTGAAAAATTCTCTTCATTTCAGGTAGACCATTGCTATAGGGAAGCCAATTGTCATGCAGACTCTTTGGCCAATAAACCCATCTATTTTTTTATAGAAACCTTGAGATCTTCTATGAATAGGAATGTTAGTCTTTGTTCACATGAGAATTTTCATGCCTTCAATCTCTTTTGGATCTGTTACCACTTATGGAATCCCAATGTCTTGGAAATTTAACAGCTCTATTTTTGGCTACTATAGTCACATTTCTTGAATATGCTGGTTGGAGATTCAATTGTCAAAGCAGTTTGAATGCTAACGTGTCTTTGTTATTCATGTCCAAACATGTGCTTATTCCATAGCTTGCAGGTTTTATGCTAATCTTGGTGGCGAACTATTTAAATACTTGGGTAAACCCACAAAAGTGGTTTACAATTTGAATGAGGAAGGAAAACTTGTAAAAAGTGACCCCATGCCAAAAATTTTCATCTTGGGGGTTTAAATGAACCAAAAGACGGTACTCGAATTAGGGTTCGAGCAAACCCATTTAATCCATGTATGGACCAATCGACCAAAAAAAAAATGGAAACCCTTTTATGAACCAAGGTTAGAACCTTGGTTTGCTCAAACCCTTGGGGGTTCACTCAAATCCCCCTAGTTTGGGCGAACCCCCCCTTTCCCTAATTTTTGACTTTGTTCACAAAAAAAAATCAAAATTTTTGCACTTTGAAGCTCGGGTTGAAAATGAAAATGGTGGAGACTTCACAGACCCAACTAGAATCGGGTAGTCCTTGGAATGAGCTATCCAACAAATATAATTTTAATATGTT
>VDFB02011410.1:0-12970 GCA_007258455.2 Sequoia sempervirens
ACACCATCTCTTGTTCATTCTCAAGATTCTAATGAACCTCACCTGAAGTGGGTGCAAGTGTTCACGACTCCTTTGATGGAATTGCCTCTAATCTTAACCATTTTTGATATTACACCATCATTTGATCTGATAAAAATGTTAAACACAACTATAATCCCTAGTGCTACACTCTCTAACTCAGTACCATTTCAATGTACTTGTCATGAAGTCTTCCTAGATGTCCTCTACCTTGACATTGTTGATATCAATATCCCTCACCCACCTCCCAAGAAAAAACCATAACGTATTCAACTTTTCCTTATCACAAACAAAATTCAAATCCACCATCTCCATCACATGTAAACCCCTCTTCATCAATATTATTTATAGAGGAGGTGCATAATTTTTTTGCGCCTGTCATTGCTCCTATTCATGACAGTAGCCATGATAATCCTCTTGTCATTTATTCTCATAGTGACTCACTAGCTTCTCCTTAAGGGGAAAAAATATATTTGAGTCCATCAACGATGTTCTGACATTGTCTACAATTTTTATAAAATTATTGAATATCACATCAGAGGATGTCCAAAATGATGTTGTGCTCACAACTAGTTCATTAGCTCTTGTTGTAGGTGAAGCACCTAGTACTGCTCTAATAATATTTCCTTTATAGGCTTGACCTCCCTCTCCTTTTGATTAGGATTAATGGTCTATTTGAGGAAGGAATGCAAATCAGTGCTCCTCCTATATTTAAATTTATATGCTTTGAGTGTATATTTTGTTTGTGTTCCTCTGTTCTTTCTTGTATATGTTTGTTAATATTACATGGATGACCCATGATATCCTTGTAGGTATATGGATACAGGATAGATGAAGCATTGTAAATTATTCTACTTGCACCATCATTCTACTATGCATCATATATCGATCTTCTAGACTTTGGGGATGATACAAAGTATTGGGACATTTAGGTCTCTTCCACATTGACCCAAAATTTTAGCTTTTCTTTGTTTTCATTTGAACCTTCTTGTTTTGTATTCGTTATTCCACTATATCTGGGGAATGATGTTAATTCATGAGTTATTATTATAGAATCATACTGACCCCAAGTCTTTGGATCCCTTTGTATTTTGCATATAAGGTGATGCATAAGGTGATGTTGTAGTTTCTATCTAGCATCCCTCTCATTGTGTGATGCCATCTCATGAGCACATGTTGTTGCAAGGTGTGCACCCTTGGTCTCCTTGTGTTGTGCAGTGCAGTGCTTGGGTTTGTGACATGGTTTAACTGCTTCTCATGGGTTCATTAACTATGGTAGTTGTATCAGGCATTAAGGACGATCTTTTAGTGCAACGACAACCATTTGTGCAACAATTGGTATCAGAGCTTGGGTCACAGGTTCAAACCCCTTGCTTGTGCCGGGGGGGGATTGTTGCAAGGTGTGTGCCCTTGGTCTCCTTGTGTTGTGCAACATAGTGCTCGGGTTCATGGCGTGGCTTAACCGCCTCCTGTGGATTCATTAACTCTAGCAGTTGTATCAGGCATTAACATGTCAATATTTTGGTGCAACGACAACTATTTGTGCAACACATGTTATGTGTTTCATGCAACAACATCTTGCTTGATGTTGTTCTTATGAGAATCCTCATATCTTATTTTATCTCTCTCCTTAAAATAACTTGCACTCCTCAAGTCATGTAATGATTTTAAGGGGGGCTATCACAATGCATAAATATATTTTCATTTAAAATAGAAAATCCTTTGTAATAGTTTGATAGAATATGAACCACCTAGCATAGTTTTGGGCTTTCATATATCCTATATTTTCCATGGTTATTTTGTAACACAGTTTGCAACAACCATGGTCCAATCAAAATCATTGTATGGTTTCCAACATAACACAACTTGTTGGCCACACTTATCAATCATAAAAAAATATTTATCAAAATATTTTATATCATGTTTTTCCTATTTGCTTGCTTAAATCCTTATTGCATATCAATGTTTGCTAACATGTATGTCTAAAATTAACATGTTTGTGGTGATTTTTTTTTGCATAACATGCTTATTTATGTAGGATATCTTGGCTCTTTTATAGGTCTTCTCCTTGGGGGCACATCCATGTAGATTGAAGACTTTGTGTCTTCTATAATATCCTTTTTTTTAGATTAAGAATCACGGTAGCCACGACCCCATATAAAAACTGCCGGTCGCGCAGTAAACTTTTAGCATTGACCCGGTAGGCGTTTCACGCGCCCTCCGTTACCAGGGTGGGGAGACTAGACCTCGTGACCAACCTCACCTTGAGGAAAGGTATTAGCAGAACTGGGGCCCAAGCCTTCTATAATATCCTTTGGTAACCTTTAATTTTACATGATTTTTTTTTTACTTTAGCACACATATTCAATCCAATGCATATGCTTGCTAAAGTGGGGGTATAATATAGTGTTGAAAATTGCACATCCCTACAATTTCACACTACACAACACCTACCCTTTAGCACAAAAATAAAAACATCTTAATTATAACATGATGATATCATAATGTACATTTACTAGAAAAATTAGCTTGTTCTTGGTTCTTTGGGTCTGATTTCCCCGAATGTAAGCACTTTTCATGGATGTCTATATGATGCGCTAGTGTCTCACAAAAATCTATGATTCAAATTCAAATATTGGGATGTTACTTTCTTGAGAATCTAGCAATGTAACACTCCATATTGGCAGACAATTTGTAAAGATTTTAGGGACCTTCTATTTTGAAAAAAAGTTGTTTTGGGCAATAAAGAAGAAGTAAAAAAAATCAATCTTTGATTGAAGCAGACGTGCACTTAATTTGGTTGAGCAACTCTTGAAGCTTTGAATTTTTTGATCAAATATCACATCCTTCTAGCTCTTGCATGCCATTTTTCTTAATGGTGAGACTGTGAAGGGCAATCCAATTGTAGCTTTGGAATCCTTTTGGAAGTTTGTGGCAGTTTCCAAGTGGACATTTTTCTCAAATTGATTGCCTCTTTCTCACTGTGGGTAATATTTAATGTTAGTATTTTGAATATTATTGATATTATCATATTGTCTTTGTATTTGATATTGTCTTTCATCTTTTATCATTCTAATCTCTTTTATTAAAATTCAATTTGGTTGTTTGTGGAGGTCAAAAGACCACAAATGAGGGTTTGATTGAGCAAGCCCCTAAAACAACCCAAACATTTTTGAATTTCTTCTTGTGTGTAGGTTATTTAGAGTTTTGGCTATGATTAAAGTGACATAAATTTTATCTTTTTCAACTATACGAGATGACGATGCGTTGCAAGGGCATTCACGTGTGGTGTTGATGTATTAGGCTGAGACTTTGTGTAATATCCCAAGGAAAATTACTATGTAAAATTTTTCAATATCTGATCAACTGGGAGACTAAACATTTCATCAAATGGTTGGCTTGTAGGTCGGCCTAAATAGTTTATTGAATGTTTTTAGATAGTTTTCAATGATTTATAATTGCTTGGTCTATAAATTCATTTAGTGAATTCTTCTAGAATAGAGTACCTTAAAAATATGAATCCCAAATTCATAACAAGAGATTCCAGCTAAGCGCCAATGCCCTCTATTGGTAATTTGGGTTGAAAATTTTGATGAGAATAAAATCCAAAACTTTGTCTTAAAATTTGTTGAAAAGGGCTTGATTTATTGTCATGTAATTAATAATAAGCTTTAAATTTTTTGTAATTTGTAAAATTAAAACTCTATTTTTATCACTGACTATTCACAGCACCAACCAGTAGGAAAAAAGATAAAAGCATATTGTATTTATTGAAAACCTAACAATTTAATATAGACTATATAGATTCAGTGGTCAACATTTAAATTCCAGTTTTTCATTGGTGAGGTTGTCAATGTCAAGACAAAAAAGTTGAATTGAATGAATGCATAAGTATCCTCGTCAGAACTAATAGTAACATATCAAACTTAGACAAAAATCGCACAAACAACAAAAATATTTACTATTTAATATATTGAACCATACAAGAGCATAATATTTGTCTACCTGGAAAATAGTCCCCGTTTGTGGCCTTTTGCTGGGTATTGTTCACACTCTACATTTAATATATATGCTCAACACATTATATCCTCTTCATTTCCCAAAGATACACTGGGGCCCACACAAAAAGAAAGACCAACTCTCGAAATGGAGATGTATATTAATAATAATAATAATATTATTTTATAGTCCACGGTCACCGTGCACTGCTTTTGGGTCTACGCATGCCTTTACAAGATATAAGGGGACCTCTCATAATTTTAACTGGTGAGGCACCCAACTCGCAGCCCACAATATGAGGTGTACATACCTTACCCCGCAGATTTGAACTTGCGGACCTCTCTCTTTCAAGATAGCTGTGTCTCTCTTTTCAAGAGTAATGGATATTGAATATCACGAGCAATCCACCGAAAAGATATATAAAGCTAACCTGCCTTCTTTGTTAGTCGCTTAGTCACCTCGAATGGAGAGCCCATCAAAAAGTTACAACTTTCTTAGGAGTCAACGACTCCCACATAAACGATGACTATCCCAAAAGGAGGTTTCACTATGTTAATAGAGTAACATCAGTTAAACTAGGAGTTCAAGAGTGTCATGACTCCTTTTCCTTTTTTTATATGTCTAGGATATAATTCAATTTTCTACAACAACTTAGTATCTCTCGCTTCCTTAGCACATAGGTGGATTCATTTCAAAAATAAAATATAGAAGGGCCATGACTCTTGAAATAAATGAGCAACTCAAATAAAATAAATATTAATGATGATAAACCAGGTAGGAATGTAGATCAATAATTGTAGATGTAGAATAAATGTCACTTGAAACTACTTCAAGAAATTAAACCAATATTTGATAATGAAATTTGGCTCTAGAAGGGACTTCCAAAATTTCGTAAATCTTCTTGTCATGCCCATTGTGAGAAATCTAGATAATTCCTCCAACTGATCAGCTAGGGTAGATTAATTGCACTACTGAAACTAGTCACCCTTAGGGTTTCTGTCCTAGGGTTTCAACTCCAAAATCTCTTCAAATTCACCAAGTAGAATAATAACAAGCATAATGAAAATGAGCTTTCTTTTTTCACTTTATACATCTCATGGTTTTGTAAAGTGACTTTATTTAAACATTTAATATTTTTGGCACATTAGTCACTTTATTTTATAAATAATTAATTTAAGTTGTCATTTAAATTTGTTTTTAGTAGACAACTTACAATTAATTATTTAATTATTATTTGTCTCTCGCACCCCTAAGTGAAGGTACTGAAAATGCAATAATAGCCCGAAATTAAAAATTGGAGACATTGATATATTCTGGAACTCATAGGAATCTGCCTTACTAAAAATAGACACTTTCCAAAAATAAGATTTCCCTCCAAGATGTTTGGAATGCACCCCATCAGAGGAAATCGTTCTCGAAAAGCATCAATGAACTTAGCAAAATCCCCAAAGCTCAACGCTAGCCACTAAATCCCATTCCTGACAAAGTTGACGTTCACTGAGAAAGCCAAAGTTGACCTTGATGTTGAAGGGCCCAAAAATGGGGACATTACACTTTGTGCAAGTCACCAAATCATCTTTGACACTTGTACATTCTATTTATGATATTATTAAGTTATCATTTTCTATACAAAAGTAAATATTTTCATTAGTCACTTACATTTGAGAGTTATATTGAAATTGTATTAGTTAATTTTATTTCTAATATTAAGACTTTGTAAAAATGATAAATCAAATTGTTGAAATAACTTTTGATTCATCCAAATGTAATAAAAAATAATTCTCATAGAAAGTATATTTTGTTGTAAGAATTAAACTTTCTCCCTTATAATGGTTTAGAATGGAGCTTGAGGAAGGAAAAAAGTAGCTAGAGGTTCATATTTCCTGAAACAAGTAATGGTGATTATGGCAATGGAGTCACATGGCTCAACACTTTAATCTTGGAGAGCTCAAAAGAATAGGTGTATTAGTGGAGTTTGTTATAATGCATGTTAGTAAATTAAGTTAGAAACACTATTAGATTCTTTAGAAGTTTTTCATTAGTACTTTTGCTTCTTCTCTAATATGCAAATTCTCTTTATTTTATTTGGTTAATATATATAAGAGCAACCTCCATGGTTGCAATTTAAACTATAATAACAATATATATATATATATATATTAATAAATATAATAATAATATAATACTATATATATATATATAATAAATAAAATAATATATATATATATATAATAAAATAAAATAATATATATATATATATAATAAAATAAAATAATATATATATATATAATAAAATAATATATATATATTAATAAAATAAAATAAATATATAATATATAATAAAAATATATAATAAAAAATAAAATAATATATAATATATATAATAAAAAAAAATATATATATAATAAAATAAAAAAAATATATATAATAAACATATATATATATATATATATATATATATATATATATATATATATATATATATATATTAATAAATATATATCATCCATATAAAAAATTGTCCAAACTTTTCAGACTATAAGTTTATTTACATATATTATAAGTGTTAAAATTTTGTGTTTTCCCATTCTTATATAAATAAGACAATTGAAAATGAATTTTTAAGATAGACATATTTAAGATATTCATATATACACATAAATTTACTTGTGTTACTTTATTTTCAAATATATGTGAATTATATTTTAATTTATATACATATTCATTATAGGAAACTTAGAAGACTCATTGTTAGTAAACATATTTAATATTTATATAAATAATATATATTTTTTTAAAACAAAAATTTAAAATATATTATATTTTAATAAAGCTATATACTTGCTCTTAGTTTCAGATCCCAAGCCATATGGTCTCGATGTATATATGGATCAAAGTATCCCCTTTGATAGCATTTATCTATAAAAAAATAAAAATAAAAAGAAATATATAAAAATATGAATATATAAAAATAAAACTATAATTTATTACTTAGTCAAGAGGTGCTTTCCCTACAAAATACACTTCCTACAACAATAATCGCTAACATTAATCGAAGATTGCACACAAAAACTCAAAATTAAATCTCGGATTCATAACAAATCCTCATTGTGTGTTTTTTTTAAATTGTTTGGGTGAAATAAATGTGAAGAAATGAAATGTTTGAACACGAGGCTAAATGTAGGTAGTGATGGTCGTGCGAGGTAAAAGAGGGAGTTTCATTTATATCTTGTCTCAAATGCACTATCAAAATTCACAAGGCCCCACGCGTCTGCCTTAGCTTTTGATAATAATAATATTTTATTAATTATAATGTTAAAATATTAATATCAATAATAATATAGTAATAAAAATAATTTAATAATAAGAATAATATAATATTATAATAATAAGAGTTCAAACCCCATTCAACTTGCCGAAATGGGGTGAGGGGCCCCATGGAGGCCTGGGCTCATCTTGTTGATCGTTGTGTTTATGCGATTGGTGTTCATGTCAAGCTAGTCTAGGTCGCTGGGTTGCAATTCCTCTAGATATAAAAAAAGTAATAATAAGAATTACATAATAATTTTAATAATGATAATATAATAATAAGAATAATATAATAATTTTAATATTAATAATAGAATACTAATATTAATAATATATAAATATAATGATAAGAAATACACAAAATTTAAAAATAAAATAATATAATATTATAATACAATAATACAATACTTATTCTAATTAAACTAAGTCATTCATAAAATTAATAATAATATAATAATAATAATGTAATATACTAATAATAATATAAAGATATATCTTGGCGTTATATATATAAATTATTTAAAGATATATATGCTAGTTATATCATTACGTAAGAGACGTGCACAATGAGATACACTTAGAAGAACATATGTGTACATAAAAACTCAACTTCAAATCTCGCTAAAATTAACAAATCATCACAGTTCTTCTACAAAATGGTTCATAATAATATATTTACGTTGAAGGCGTGTCTCTATTTGAGCTTATTACTGCTTTGCTATTGGTTTCCACTCCTCCAAACTCTTCCTCATTGGTATTGACCTTTCACTCCTCCAATTTGACGAGCTGCACCCTAAAATAAGGTTTCCACAAGGATTTTAGAGTATGTTTATTAAAATTAAAATTACGGCCAAGATCCAACATATATAGGTTTTAATATTATGACATCCTTTATCCTATGTAGTTAAGTATATATTAGCATAATTAATATATAATGTAAATTTTATATAATAAAAAAATAATTATAAATATATAATATATTATTTATTATTATTATATATTATACTCTTTAACAAAACTATTCAATATATATATATATATAATTATATATATAATTTGTATAATTACTAATTACTCATTATTATATTCTTATTTAATACAAAATATAATTAATATATTATATATTTAATATAATACAGATTAAATTATATACAATATAATTATATTTATAATTATATATAATAGTATGTATAGGTTATATTATTATTATATATTATATACTATAATACAAAATATTAAATATAAGTATGAAATTATTATAATTAATAATTAATATATTTCTATATAGATCAAATTAAATTATTTTATAAAAAAACTCATAGTTTAATTGATCTTTGGATAGATTAGAGAAAAAACTAAATATATGTTAATATGTTAGAGTATATGTGGTGAATATAATAATTAATACAAAAAAAAATGAAAATATAAAATAAAATTATATTAATAATAATAATAATATATAAATAATATCATTTTAAAAATGACCTATCAATTGACTTCATATACTACACAACACAACAAAAAAAAAAACCACCACATTTTTCCCCGATTGACCTTTCACACCTCTTTGACGTACCCATTGCACACCAAAGGTGCGATTGGTAGACATTACTAAGCAAAATTCATTTGTATAACTTTCGAGCATTAGTAAAATCGTAGCCGCTTCTTTTAATCCACTTTTTGCCACAATGAAATTATAGCTGCACACAATGGTATATTGAGCAATGCAAAATAGTTCGACAGTCAAAAAAGTATACCAACATGAATCCACTGTAAGCTGGGAAGGCGCTCACTACATGGGCAAGATGGGTTATCTTCAAAACTGAAACGCCAAACTTTGGTCTTCTTTCGCAACACCTCATTCAACCATTACAACAGTCAGAGGGGTGACATATGCTAAAACTTCTTTTTTTAATTTTTTTTTTTTTTGCTTCCCTAGAATTTACTAACCCTTATCTTGCAAGTCCATTACGAGGTGGATTTCTTTCATAATTCTGAGCATTTTTTTTCGTTATTTTACCCTACTGTGTGGGCTTTGATCGTTGACTTACACAGAAAGTTTAAACAACTCAAGCATGGAGGATTTGGGTGTTTTTTTTGCAATTTCAATAACTTGAGGAAAGTTTTGAATTCTTTTGTTTATTCAGATGAAAAATGAAGGCGTTGGGTATTAATGGTTTTTCAATAAATTAAGTTTTCATTTTAAACAGCTTTATCATTTTCTAAAAATTCATATGAACACTTGATGGTGTGATTGTTTATTAAAATACCTCTCGCGTAATTGAAATAGTATGAGTTATCATTTTTGTGGTTTTTCTATGTGACAATGACATTGGTTGATTTGTAACAACGAGGTTTTGTTTTTGATTAATGAGTAAATAAGTTTTCACTGTTAACAAGCTCTTAAAACTCTTTTACATAAAAAATGTCAGCAACAAAATAGCTGATCACAAACAACACAACCAACATTAAAAAGAATAGTAATAAATTTTAAAGCCCCTTTTCTGATTGGGCATATGTGGTTTGTCTCCCCTGCTACTTGGAAATTTTTTCTTAAACAACTTATAGCAATCTATGAATTCAGAGACCATATAAAAATAATAGTTGGCTTGTTACTTTTGCCCAAATATGTCTGTTTTTGTATTCATTTGCTTACAAAATATACACTAGCACTTTAGTGCTTCGCTTCCAAGTAATTGTACACAACCACCAAACATGTGTCATCTATTTATTTATTTTATGCATGTTGCCCATGCTTTTCATAAATGGTTAGATTTGTGAGAAACACGAGCTACTGGATCAAACAACGAACAAAACACCTTCCACGCAAGAGATCTGCAAACAAAGAATTGTTATATTCCTCAACAAGAAAAAGATACAAAATGCAAGAGACTATCAAAATGATATGAAAGCTCAAGAGATAATACAATGATGGTTGAGTGCTATATAGGAGCAACCCTAAATGATAAAGGGATTAGATCAGGACAAGTTTCAACATCACATGCAATGAGACAAAATGATATAATAATAGCTCACTTCAGTTAACATAAAAAATCACTTAGTTAACTTAATAAAGAACTCTTAAGTTTAGCTTAAGTGTATGAAATGAATTAGACTAATAATTAATTAAAGATTAATTAATTAATAGCTAATGTATGATTACTTTAACACCCCCCCTTAAGATGAACTTAGGGAGTAGCTAAAAATCCTAAAAATAGAATGCAAGATGGGTCTCGACAAACAAGGCTTGGTGAGGTACCCATGTTCAAACAAAGATCTCTCAAAACTGGAGAAAAAAGAAAAAACCACAGTGGGAGAAAACTCCTCTCCAAAAGAGAGAAAGGCGAATGAAGGACTAAAAAGCCTACAAATCAAGGTGAAGGACTAAGAAGCCTCCAACCAAAACAATGTCCCAAAAAAGAGAGGAACATGTAGAACATCATTGAAGCACGACGAAGCTGTAGATTGCTGTCGAATGATGATTGATATAGTGCTGGAATGAAGAACCTCAAAAAATAGGAATGCAAGAGTGTCCATATGGTAAATGATCCATCTCACTGAAATGCATGTAGCCAACTGCTGATGTATGTTGCATTCGAAAGCACATAGGAACAAGAACTAGATACATAGATCACTCCAAACTGTGAAACCAAGGAAGCATTAGCACCAATAGTAGAAACCCTCCCATAATGTGGATAAGGGAGATCCATGACAGGTACACTGAAACTGTGTGAAACCAAGAAGTGCATGTAGGAGAAACAACTTGCAAATAAAGGGGTGTGCAAACTAAGACACACATGCATGGGATAAAAATCACTATTCACTAGGATTCATTGTTGTTGTTGAAGGGACACTCAGTTGATAAAGGTGTGATGGCAAACCAAAGGAAAACATCAACCCCCTCGTGACACTTTACATCATAGTGCGAATACAAAAGGCACAACAGGATGTGCAAAATCCCCAAAAAAATACACCAAAATGACACTTTATCTCAGTGCATCGACAAAAGAGAAGTGCATGAAAAAGATGGCTACAATACCGAAATATGACAAAAAATTGGAAAGATATATAAAACAACCAAAAATGAATTTTCTAGGACCTAAG
Organism: Sequoia sempervirens; assembly: GCA_007258455.2. Taxonomy (NCBI): domain Eukaryota; kingdom Viridiplantae; phylum Streptophyta; class Pinopsida; order Cupressales; family Cupressaceae; genus Sequoia; species Sequoia sempervirens. The sequence goes on from VDFB02011410.1 coordinate 11,431, forward strand.
ATGCCCAAGTAATTCACCAGAGTGTGAAAACACAAAAAACTAAATAAAATGTACTTGGAGACAAATTTGGAAAAGTCCATGGATAGATGTGAAGATATCTGAAAGACTGACCCAACACCATCGGAATCGCAAAAAACAGAGAAACTGATCAAAAATTATGAGCTCGAAACTGAAAACAGTACCTCTGAATTCAACAGGCTGTAGAATGCACCAACAACAAAAACAGGTGATGAGACCCACACCACTAGAAAGTTGGTGAAACCAACTTTTCAACAATATCTCGTTCATCAAAATCCGACATCGTATGCCCAAGTTATGGCCAAAAGAAAAAATACCTCCTTTAGGGCACAAATGGGGTCTTGGGGCTTTAAGTAGTTGATCGTACCATTGACGCTAACATGACGTCAGCAGAATATTCATTTATTGACCAAAAAAAAGTTTGGTCCCTTAGAAAAACATTGCTACTGAAATATTCCATTTTTGCACTAGAATATTCTCAAAAGATTTCCATCGAAAAATCTCCAGTGGTGATTGGAAAATATACAAGTGTCGGAAAAAAAATTTTTCACTAGGAAAAAATTTTCGACACCGAAAATTAAAAAAAACGGTGACCGGTAGGCCGCCCTAGTGGTGGCGGGCGTTGGAGGCGCTACCGCTAGTGTGCCGCTCCTGTAGGTAGCGCTTCTAAATAAAGCGGTCAACGCTTTTATAAAGCACTTTTAAATTTTTTTTTCGTATTTCATGCCGTAGAGGTTGTACAACCCCTGGGGTAAAAAAAAATGCCTCAAAAGCTCCCGATGTTGAAATATGGCAAATTTATAGTCAAAATTCATCGAATTGAACTCCTGAACGCAATTGTGAAGTCCTTTTTGGCTCAAAATGCTCCAAAATTGTAGCTACTCTCTAGATCTGGAAAAAAAAAACTGCTTCAAACCCTCGCAAATCTGGTTTTACATGTTGCTTGTTGCAGAGTTGGAGTTCACTTCCAATCATTAGTCATCATCCTTATGAAGATTTGGGGAACATGATAATCAGAGTAGCACAGCGGTCTTTTGTGAAGATTAAGGTATGTGATGATGAGTTTTCTGATTACATGTTGAGAATTATTGCACTACTATCCAGGAGAGATAATGAGAATATTCAGATTGCACAGGAACAACAAAAGAAATATGCTGATCACCATAGAGTTGAGAGGTCTTTTGAGGTGGGAGACTTGGTATTTGTGCGTCTTCAACCTTATAGACAATCTTCCTTGAAGGTAAGTAGGGCGGAAAAACTTAAGCCTTGATTTTATGGGCCTTTCAAGGTAGCTAAGAGAATTGGTGAAGTAGCATATGAGCTAGAGCTGCCATCTACAAGCAAGATCCACAATGTATTCCATGTATTATGTCTCAAAAGGGCACTTGGACAGCATGTGACACCTTCCACGGAATTGCCTCCCATGGATGAAGAGGGTAAATTGATACTTATTCTAGAAACAATTTTGCAAGTAAGGGAGAAAAGGTTGAGGAATAAGGTAATTTCTGAGTACCTTATCAAA
>VDFB02011412.1:0-13691 GCA_007258455.2 Sequoia sempervirens
ATATAAACATTTACAAATTCAATCAATATAAAACACATATAATGAATAATTTACCAATGGATAATAATCATGCCCCCCTTCAACGTGACCATGTTGCCTACAATGTTTCTCAACTATTGTGATTAAAAGTCGTCTCGTCTTTAAGCCCTTGCAATTATTACAAGGACAATAACATTTCCCATCACCCTTTCTTTTCAATCTAGCCCACAATCTATCAAGTGTCTCTTCATTTTGTTCTAGAATAATATTATCTAACATGATTTTTCTTTACCAAGCTTGACTATTTAGATCTTCAAAAAATATCAAACTCACACTCCAATAATTTTTATTCATAGACAGGTAACAAAATCTAATAATTCTGATATTTTACACCAAAAAAAATTAGCATGCAACCACCCTTGCAAAAGAGAAGATAGTCTGAAGTTAATGACCCCAAAAAACACTTTAAAATGCTAATTCCAAAACTTATTAAATTCTGATTTTATTATGATTTCCAACTATTAAGAAGCCTAAAATCATAATATTGAAATTAATCGCAAACTTCCTACAACGATGGAGGTAGTGAGCTAGTAAGAGCAAGTGACCCATTCCTAAGGAGCAATAAGTCGAAATCATCATTGCTAATGTCAATACGGATTTATCCTTTTAGTTAAAGATGCAGTGTGTCACTTCTTATGATGAGCTTATCCCTAGTGCCCTCAACATTGAGAGAGCCCTAATCGCACAAGGAAGCACACACTAGTATAATTTGGCAAATAAATGACTAGGTGACTAAAAAATTTAGTCACAACAACTAAAAATGACTAAATTTTGCTCATTTTTTGCAACTCAGCTATAAATGAGTAAATAAATTACTAGTTTTGTCGTTGATTAAAAATTATTTAATCACACAAATAAAAATGACTAAATAGTTATTCATTTATTTAGTCACAATCCATTTGAATAAATCATTTAAGGAATCAAGAATATAGCCCGCCAAAATACTCTAAAACTTTAATAAACATACCCTAAAACTTTTGTCAAAATCTTATTTTTAGGCATAGCCCACCAGAATGGAGTTTTCATTTTAATAAACATACTCTAAAACCTTCGTCAAAACATTATTTTCAAGCATAGACTGCCAAAATAGAGAAGTGTTTCCATAAATAATGACAGAGAATGGTGAGGAGATGTGCATGAAAGGAGGCATAGGATTCATTGATGTTTATCTCATTCCTACTCTGCTCAACAAATCTTACATTGTTCCCACTACTATTTGTAATCTAGGTATTTACTTGACATATATTTTCATAATCTCAATTCATTCAGAGGATTTTGAAGTATCAATGTATCCTATATAGGGTTTAGAATGATTTATTTTAATTAAAAAAATAAATAAATGATGTATTTCCTTGTAATTAGATAATGTGGAGATCTCCTAAATTTGCCCCAGCACACTATCCTCTTTGGCAATGTATTCATTACTCTAGCTACTAGGGTTTTGCATGTGACATCTTTAATATCTTCGTGACCATGGCTTTTAAATAGATCTCAGTCTTTTCTTTAATCATTTTCATGGTAACCCTTGAGTTCCATAATCCACCTTCAATCTCTTCTAAGAACGATGTCTTAAGCTAAACTGCATAGTATGCATATAAAGCAAGTCCTTCATACCTGCCATTGTTCAAAACCACCACTCACTGCCTTGCTTAAAATTCTTCCTCCATAAGCACAATAGTATGTTTTAAAATCATGGTTGCCAGTGATTGACCATTAAGGTCACCACTTTCATCATAAAAATACAATGAGATTTTTGTCTTCAAACTCAAGGCATTATGAAAGATAACATTGTGATTTTTTTGTTGTGTACAATTTGATTTTCTTGCACATTTATTGTTTTGCTAACTTCCTTTAAGACTAGGTATTGCACCCTCAACTGCAATCTCAAACATCTCACTCGCTATCACTTGAAGATTCCTTTCATGAGCATCCTTCTATAAAATCAAACTATGCCCTATAGACTACCTACTTACTACAAGGGACTCGTTGTTACATGGTATTGTAGTTCTTAAGATCCTTCAACCTTATTAACACTAATTCACAGTCCACAAGGTATTATTCACTATTCTCCCATCTTTGATGAGTCTCAAAACACTGCTCAAACATGCAATCCACTACCTCCATTATACATTAATGGCTAAGAAGAAAAATTGAACCTATTATTACCACTGTTACTTCATTTGGATAGTCATTCTCTGATTGCATTTTCCTTGTCTAACACTACCAAAAGCATTTGAAAAACCCTTAAGGTCAGCAAGGGGGTAAAGAAACCCACTGTTAAAATCTCCACTTTACTATGCAAGGTTTGAGCTTTATTATCTTGTCACTGCTCAACCTTTTTTTAATTGTCACATCTCAAGTGACTGTCATTCTTCTTACCATAGATTGCATTTACAAATGTCACTAAGCTACATAGTGTTTTTGTTATTGGCTACAATCTTTAGATTGCAAGATTTTGTTATTACCTACAATGTCTCAATCTTTCTGGTATTGCAACCTCACTAATCCGCTATAGTTATTGTTTATGTTTCTACAGAGGCCTAGGGTTTGTACCCTAATCATGCTCTTACCAATGCTTCGTTGGTATTAAAAAACAACCTTAAATCTTGGGTTAGAAAATTAGTTGTCTTGACAAAGTTGTGGTATGATCTTGGATTGTATCCTAGAGAGTGTGGGAAGCTTGTGTTTGATCATTAAGGTATGTAAACCTGATAGGGAAATGTATCCTATATATCATGGGTCTTTCTTTAATACTTCCCATAATGGTTATTAGCATATCACATTATTATAGTTTGCAGTAACCTAAGATTGCATTCAAGTATGTAACAAACTTGGTTTGTAGTTTAAGCTATACACTTTTAAGTAACATTCATAAGGTTTAGAAAATCTTGATCACTCTCTAGAATAGCCCATTAAACATGGGTTGTGCTTGAATGCACTAAATAATTGATATAACACAACCACTCTACATATCAACTAGAGTTATAGGCTCTTTATTGCAGCAAGAGGTAATCACTCTTCAATCATGCCATAATTACATCCTAACCTATTAAACTTGAAACAACCCTGAATGCACCCAATGATGATTGACACCTACATTATACAACTTGAATTAACTACATTATATGAGTGCCTCCATTTCTATCACAACATAGCCACATTAAACTTGGGTCACACATGAATGCATCTTGTATTTGTTATAGCAAAATTGTACCACACGACCAATAGAGTTATGGATCACATAATTACAGTCACAAGAATTTGTTCCTTGGTTGTGATCTTATGGTGATTCCACCTAACAAAATATGGACATGAAATTCTCAAAACCCTAAACCTCTAAAAATGAAATTTGATGAGATGTTGCTTTAAAATATAATTTTCAAACCTGGAACTACAAATCTGACTTCACAACTAAATTCTGCAAAAAGACAATGACTACCCTCAACCTAGCGATATCTTGAATTTTTTTTAATTTTTCCCAAGAAAATCATCCTTAGTTCTCCACAAATTGTCTCAAGTAGAGCAAAACACTATTGCAGCAAATCAGCAAACTCACTTTTCTTTATGTCAGCAACAATTTGATTTTTTTCTATTTTTCATGTTTGTCAAAATTTTGACGAAACTGATAGTCGACATTTCGATAAACCCTAGTTTCGTCAAAATTTCTACGAACATCAGGGATAAACTTTCAAAAAATTGAAAATTACACATCAAATTTTACAAGCACCCAATAATACATCAAATTATACATATTCATCAGATATTTTCGTCGGATTTTGCAGTCAAATGAGTTAGTGCTAGTAGAAAAGGAGAGATCAAGTAAAATAAAATTGGTTTTACAATTTTTTATTGAATTGATGGTTACAAATTTATGAACACATTATTTCTCCTTGTATGGCTTGTCAAAGAGGAAGAATATATAGAGAAGTTGTGAAGGTGGTTTGCTAAGAGAAAATGTACAAATGTTCTTTGTCTACAAGAAGAGGAGATATGTTTGAGGGGGAATTTTTTTGTATATGCACTCACAATTAATTTTTCTATAATTGGTATAGAGTGGTTCCAATTGGTATCAAACCATTGTGATTGGTAGAGAGAAATTTAGTTGGTACAGATCCTAAAGTTGTAAGGAAAGCAAAGGTGCAGAAACACTTTACTAATGCTAATTCTAAAGATAATGCAAACATATGGTTCAATTTCGAATTATAGTTCATTAGAGATGCACATTAACGAAATAACAGAGCAAAAAAAAATTTGCACAACCACAAAATGGACACCAAATTTAACATGGGAAAACCCTTAGGGGAGAAAAACCCACCACACCAAGCAAAAACACTTTGTATTATAGTGAAAAAAGTCCACATACAGAGTTACAGTTTTTTGTTTCTAGATGCTAATTCACCATATACAATTTAGGCAGCATAAAAATTCTAAACAATCTCATTCTCACTCATCAGAATCATGACACAACTCTCAAACACTATTACAATGCATTACACATTATAGCATTTTCCTACCTGAGAGAATTCAATCAATCTGCATCACCAAACCCATACGAGATCATACCAATTTGGTTCCCATTCATAACAACAGATCAACCGTCACATAGCAGTTACCATATCGGGCCATGTCGAAGAGACAACCATTAATCTCTCACCAATCTGCTTGAGTCACACCGATACATGCTTCTTACACTACACAGATGACCAAGTCCATCGCCATGTCAATGAGAGATTTTAGCTTCTCCCACCAATACACAAATGTATCATTGATGTCTACTTTACCACTCAAGAGGTTCACCAACTTGTCGAAGAGCCATTGTTCAAAGTCACAATGAACAACCGAGGTCACATCAACAAGAGCGTTCAGGACTTCTATCCACATGTAGAAGAGACATTTCGCAATGTCTCAGTGAACTCACAAATTCACACCGACAAGAGTCTTCCATCCTACCATTAGATTTTCTAAGAGACATTTCACAATGTCTCAACGATGGTGCAACCTCCTTCCAGCAAGATACTCCATCGAAGTTTCATAATGTCAAAGAGACATCTCAAAAACTCCTGTCGAAGTGAGCTACTCTTGTCGACAATGTAAACATAATGCCATAGCAAGTGATAATGGTTTTTCGAGGAGAAAAAGGGTGAAGTCTCCCTGATGGAGCATAGTCTGGCTGACAAAGAGCCAGGTGAAACATGAAAGCTTATTGAGCCATCAAAGAGACTATGAACAAAGTCCCTTCAATGGTATGTTGTCTTGCCAACAAAGAGAGAAAAGAACAAAATGTTGCCAATGTCAAGCCAATAAGTTGAGACATGGTTTTCAACATGCTCCCACTTGATGAAGACTTATTGGATTCTCTAATACTCGAGATTAGTAAAAGTGATAGGCCCCAAGGCCCATTGAATTGGCACACCACCTAAACTTGTTTGTGCTCACTGGTTTCGCTAACGCATCTGCAACATTCTCCATAGTATCCACTTTTTCAAGATTGACCTTTCCATCCTCCACCATATCCCATACAAAATGATACTACACATCAATATGTTTCATCCTGGCATGGAAAGTTGGATTTTTTTCCAAACAAATAGCACTCTGACTGTCACAAAAAATAGTAATTTGTCTTGCATTGAACCCAATATTAGAACACAAACGTCTAAGCCAATTGGCTTCTTTACAGGCGTGTGTTGCTACCATATATTTTTCTTCTATAGTAGATAAAGTGACTACAACCTACTGCTTGCTCATCCAACTAATTGGACCACCATTCAACGTGAAGATGTATCCATCGGTGGATCTTTCATTTTCAATGTCCCTTGCCCAATTAGAATCCACATAACCTCAAATGTTGATGGATCTCTTCGACCCAACTGAGTTACCATGATAGCACAAAGCGTATTGAGAGGCACCTTTTAAATATCTAAATACTCTTTTCACAACATCCCAATGTGGTCTACCTGGATTTTCCATAAAATGACTAAGAAATCCCACTGCTTGTGCAATGTCTAGCCTTGTACAGACCATTGCATACATTAAACTTCCAACTGCACTTGCATAAGGCACTTTGGTCATGTCTTCCATTTTGGTAGGAGATTTTGGACAATCTTCAATAGATATCTTTGTTCCCTACAACACTGGAACAACTAGTTGCTTGCAATTAGTCATACCAAATCTCTCTAGGACAATATTGATATACTTACTCTAGCTAACCCAAAGCTTTCTACTTCCTCTATCCCTTTTGATTTCCATCCCCAGAATATACCTTGCTACACCTAGATCTTTCATTTCAAAATTTGCTAACAATTGATATTTTAGATCAGAAATCATAGTCTTACTATTTCCTATGAACAACATGTCATCAACATACAGAGAAATAATAAGAACTTGATCATTTTCAATTTTTTAGTACACACAATGATCAACTTTTGACCTTACAAATCCCAATAACAACACAAAGGTGTCAAACTTCTAGTACCACATTTTAGGCGATTGTTTTAAACCATACAGAGATTTCTTTAACTTGCAAACCAAATTTTCTTTACCTTTTCCACAAAGTGCTCAAGATAGGACATATAAATTTCTTCTTCAAGATCTCCATGAATAAAAGTTGTCTTCACATCCATCTGTTCAATCTCTAAGTCATACGTTGCTACAAGTGACAAAATAAATTTGATAGATGTCAGCTTAGCTATGGGAGAAAATATTTCACCATAATCGATTCCCTCTACCTGGGAATAAGCTTTCACAACCAACCTAGCTTTATACTTTTCCACACTACCATCCAGACCGATTTTCTTCTTAAATACCCATTTACAACTAACAGGTTTCTACCTTCAGGCAAGGGCACCAGACTCCAAGTTTCATTATTTTTCAATGATGCCATTCTTTCATTCATGGCTTCCAACTAGGAATCTAAATCAAACATTTCAATTGCCTCTTTCACAGTCCTAGGTTCATTAGTGCTTGTAATTAAAGCATAGGCACAATTTACATCCAACATGGAAAAACAATACCTTTCAAATTGTTTCCTTTGATGTGTAGACCTCCTCAAAGGTTGAGGCTGAGATTGTGGTTCTTCTTCTTCAGAACTCTCAGAGCTGCTAGAACTCTCCTCAGTTTTAGGTACACTTCGTAGTTCCCTTTTATCTAGAGTTTGAGGAATTTCAACTACTTCATTCTTATTTCATCTCTGATTGCAGATCCACTAAAGAAGGTTCCAACTCATGAAAGGTTACACTTCTGCTATATACAACCTTTTCAGTCACAGGATTCCAAAGCTTGTATCCTTTCACACCAATGGTGTAGCCAATGAAGATACATTTATCAGCCTTGTTCTCCAACTTAGATCTTTTCTCATTTGGCACATAAACATATGCTCCGCAGCCAAAGACTCTTATATGTCTTAAAGAGGGCTTCTTACCAGACCAAGCTTCCATAGGTGTTTTGTCAACAAGTGCTAAAGAAGAAGATTGATTTATTAGATAACATGTTGTAGCCACAACCTCAACCTAGAACTTCTACTCCGTACCAACATTGCTCAACATACTTATCACCCTTTCCATCAGTGTCATGTTCAACCTTTTAGAAAATCCATCTTGTTTTGGAGTGTAGGGTGTTGTTTTATGCCTTTTTATTCCATGGTCTTTGCAATACCTTTTGAAATCTGCAGAACAAAACTCACCGCCATTATCTGTCCTCAAGCATTTAATTTTCCTTCTAGTCTAATTTTCAACCAATTTTTTAAACTCTTTAAACCAACTGAACACTTCTAATTTACTTTTTTTTAAATACAAAAATTCCCTTCTCGAATAGTCATCAATAAAAGAAACATAATATCTTGATTTCGATAATGAAGGAACATTTACTAGACCAAAAACATTAGATTGAATATAATCTAGAACACCAAAAGATTTATGATGACTAGAATAAAATGAAACACAATGGTGTTTTCCATATATACAATGTTCACAAAAATCAAACTCAAGGATACAATCATCAAGCCCTTCAACCAGGTTTTTATTTTTCAAAGCTTTTAAGCCTTTCTCACCAATGTGGCCAAGCCTTTGATGCCAGAGCATGGTATTTTCTACTAGGAGTTTCACCTCCAAAGAGTTTTCCACTCAAGGAACTTCGTTCTCCTTCTCTACATGAGCAGCCTTTCCTGACTTCACAGAGGCATAGTTACATTGAATGGCATGTGTATCCAGCTTGTACAGGGTACCAATTCAACCACCCCTAGCCAGCACCATCAAGCCTCTAGCTAACTTATAGCCACCATTCAAGAATGAAACTTTCACACTAGCATCATTCAACTTGCTAACAGAAAGTAAATTTCAAGCTAGACCTAGTATATTCATTACACCATTAATTCCTTTGATTCTTCTGTCAAGAAATTGAATTTTGACTCTTCCATGGCCAACAATTTTAGAGATGAGTCACTTACCATATACACCTTTCCACCAGCATACTTTTTGTACTTCATAAACCAATCTCTATGAGATATCATGTGAAAATATGCACCTAAGTCAATCAGCCAGACATCATCTGATGTCTAAGTCACCAAGGCCACAATGAAGGAATCTGCATTGCTTTGAGAAGAATCATTATCCAAATAATTTTTTCTTCTTCTTCTTTTTCTCCTCTTTGCAATCCTTATAGATATGCCTAGGCTACCCACAATTCATGCATTTCACCTTTGACTTCTTGCCAGGAGACTTTGATCTCCCTTCAGACTTTGATTTAGATTTTTTATTCTTCTTCTTTCCTTTCTCCTTCGATCTTCCTCAAACAAGAAGGGCCTCCTTTTCCATTTCAGAAGATTTCCTTCACATCTCTTCTAATAGCAATGAAGTAACATCTTCCATCTTGAAAGTGGTTGTCATACTCCCAATAACCATAACTAAATGATCCCACGAGTTGGGCAAAGAACATAATAAAATCATAGCAATCCACATCATCTATCTTCACACCTACAGATGTTAACTAAGCAGTGAGCATATTGAATGTATTCAGATGATTAGCCACAAATGCCCCTTCCTCCATTTTCAAAGAGTACAACTTCTTCCTCAAGAATAATTTATTCAACAAGGATTTTCCCTGATAAATGTCACCAGGTTTCTTCCACAAATAAGATGCAGACTTCTCTTCATGAACATTCAGGAGAACAAGGTCTACTAGACATAGTCTTATCAACCCTTTGGCTTTTCTATCAGTGAGGTCCCAATCTTCTTGCTTCATGCCTGTAAGTTTAGTTCCAGACACAACAATCTAGAGATCTCTAACTACCAACAAGTATTCCATTTTTAGTTTCCACAACTCAAAATTTTCACCATTGAACTTTTCAATTTCTATCTTCCCTGATGTGCTTTCCATCTTAATCTACAAATGAGATTACTAGATTCCTCTACAAGACTCCTACTCTTCAAAATTGGCACAAAAAACCTATCCAAACCACAAGGATAACACAACTAGCCAGGCTCTAATACCACTTGTAAGGAAAGTAGAGGTGCAAAAACACTTTCCTAATGCTAATTCTAAGAAGAGAATGCAGACATATGGTTCAATTTGGAATTACAATTCATTAGAGATGCACATTAACAGAATAATAGAGTAGAACAAATTTTGCACAACCACATAATGGACACCAAATTTAACATGGGAAAACCCTTACGGGGAAAAAACCCACCACACCAAGCAAAAACACTTTGTATTACAGTGAACAAAGTCCACATACAAAGTTACAGTTTGTTGCTTGCAGATGCCAATTCACCATATACAATTGAGGTAGCATAACAATTCTAAACAATCTCATTCTCACTCATTAGAATCACAACACAACTCTCAAACACTATTACAATGCATTACACATTATAGAATTTTCCTTCCTGAGAGAATTCGATCAATTTGCATTACCAAACCCATACAAGAAACATACCAATTTAGTTCCCATTCATAACAGCATACCAACCATCACACAATAGTTACCATATTGGGCCATGTTGAAGAGACAACCATCAATCTCTCATTGATCTGCTCGAGTCACACCGATACATGCTTCTCACGCTACATAGATGACTAATTCCATCTCCATGTTGATGAGATTTTAGCTTCTCCCATCGATACACAAATGTCTCATCGATGTCCACTTTATCACTCAAGAGGTTCACGAACTTGTCGAAGAGACATTGTTCAAAGTCACAATGAACAACCGAGGTCACATCGACAAGAGCATTTAGGACTTCTCTTGGCATGTCAAAGAGACATTTCACAATGTCTTGGTGAACTCACAAAGTCACACCGACAAGAGACTTCCATCCTACCATCGAATTTTCTAAGAGACATTTCACAATGTCTCGGTGACGGTGCAATCTCCTGCCAACAAGATACTCCATCAGAGTTTCAGAATGTCAAAGAGACATCTTAGAAACTCCTACCGAAGTGAGCTACTCTCGTCGACAATGTAAAAACAATGCCACAGCAAGGGATAACGGTCTGTCGAGGAGACAAAGGGTGAAGTCTCACCAATGGAGCATAGTCTAGTTGATGAAGAGCTAGGTGAAACATGAAAGCTTATTGGGCCATCAAAGAGACTATGAACAAAGTCCCTTCAATGGTATGTTGTCTTGATGACAAAGAGAGAAAAGAACACAATGCTACCAATGTTAAGCTAGTAAGTTGAGACACGGTTTCCAACAAAAGTGAAGAAAATGCTCAATTGAGCAAGGAGTGAAAAATGGAGCAATGTCTAAGGGGGAGTTGCTATTGGTACTACAGCAATGTTACATTTGGTACAGTGCAGTCCAGGAGTTCAATTGGTTTAGAGAATGAAATGGCATATGATTTGGTATCAACACTTTTTGAATATTTGGTTTTTCCATCAAGGTCAAAGGAGGAGAGCACAAATTGATATCAATTGGTATTAGTCCAAGGGGAAGAAAAGTCCCTTTACCATTACTGAGAAGAGAAGTTGCAAAATCATGGTGTCCTATAGCAAGATGTTCAAGAGCGTCCTTTTGCCATTGATGTCAAAGGGGGAGATAGAAGTGTAAATGCTATATTGGGAGAGAGTTGTGCAAATGCTCATTAATTGGTTCTAAGCATTTGGAGAATTTGATTTTGTCATCAATGACAAAAGGGGAGATTGTTGGCATAACATTGTCATTGATTTCAAAGGGTAGATTTGTGGTGTGCTTGGATGCTATGGAGATTAGAGGATTAGTGTCTAAAAGAGTTGCTGCAGAATGATGAAGAGAAGAGCATGTTTTTCAATTGTTGCAAAGTTTCTCAAAAAGTTGCAATGTTGACATGAAATGTTGTCACAATGTTACAGAAGTTACTTCTAGAAGTCAAAGGAAAATTCAGTATGTAGATTTGATATGGGTTTTCTGAGAGCTTCTCAGAAATGTGATTTGTAGGTCTAGAGGGTGTATGATGGATTCAAAAATGATTTATCTATGATCTCGATCAAAATTAGGGTTTGTAGATAAACCCTAAGGTTTGCAGTCATGGAGGATAAATAGAGTTTATATTTTTGTGTTGACTAGTAATTAGTTGTCATAGGTCACATAAGTTATTCAACTTATGTCTTTAAAATCATTCGGTGACTGGCCCCTCGTACTAGTGGTTACCTACTTTATCGATGGAATATACATCATACAAACCCTTCACATCACTATTTGCATTCTCGTGACCAAAGCCTTAACTATGATGTGTGGTGTGCACATGATGAAGATCTGAAAATACACGTTCATGGTTAAAGATCAAACAACTATTGCCTTATTCCTTCACATCGCTATTTGTATGTTCACCAACAAGTTTGTTTGTGCGATATGTGATAAATGATGGAGATTAAGTGATGGTGATCCAATGGATATCATGTGATTTCTTCACATCATGTTTTGAAGGTAATCTCAACAAGTGCTTTTGGAGATATGCGATGAAGGTTGATCAATTACAATGATCAACCTTGTTGATCAAATGGTCCCCGCTAACCCATGGAGCATGTGGTGGGGTCCTCATATGGCCCTACAGTATAGCAGGTTGAGGACACAGGTTTTGTGGGACTAGTACAGTGATGGAAGAAGATGATGACGTGTGAAGATAGGTGGTGATGTATGATTACCTAATATGTCAATTCACATCGATGTTTCAAATTACATAGTGTTGATGAAGATGACAGATGGAGTTAGCCTGCTAGGCCACTAAGATATGGTGGGTCCATGTTTGGCCTTGTGGTATAGCAGGCTATGGATAAGTGTCTAGTGGGACTAGTTAAAGGAAAACTCTACTAGTAGATTGTGACATCATCAGTGACATATGGCAAGATATCATTCCCTTGCTTCACATCACTATTGTGAAGCCAGGAGGAGTTATGCTTTGCGTGATGAGCGATGGAAGTGAAATGTGACATCAATAGTGGATAGGTGGTTTCTACCTACTATCTCATTGAAGATTCAATGGGTCCCAATTTGGATTTGTAATATGGCGGGTTTGTGACACATGTGCATGAAGACAGGTCAAGGCTAGTGATTGCATCACACACTCAATTCACATCGTTGTTGTAAATTGAACGGTTAAGGAAGAATAGTGATGTGCGATGAAAAGGAAATGGTGGGTCCCCTAGTATATATGTGTGATGAAGCGATAAGGTGGACAAGTGTCCTAGTGGATAGGTGGCGATGAATGATTGCATCATCTCATTTATTCACATTGTTGTTGTGAATAAACTAGCGTCAAGGGAAGCAACGATGAACGAGAGGTAATGGAAGATGACATCAATGGTTATAGGTGGCAGTTGCATGCTATATTTTTGAAGACTCAGTGGGTCCCTGGCTCAGTCCTATAGTATGGTGTGCTTGTGACATGTGGACTCAAAGGCAGGTGGAGTGTCATGATTGCATTGCAAGTGTTCTTCACATCATGATTTATATGTTCACCAGCTGAAGAATTTGAGAAATGAACAATGAAGGACAAGAGTTAGTGGAATATGACAACAGCCAAGACAGGTGGAAAATCTCTATTGCATCATATAAATCTTTCTTTTTCTACAAACGAAGTTGTGATAAGAAAAGATGAAGTTTTGTGGAGTTAACGACAAAGATTGAGTAAATAAGATCTGACAGATGTCGATGCACTTCTTCACATCGTGTAAATGGAGTATGAAATCTTTGCCTAAGATGTGATACATTATGAAGATACGATGGGTATGAATATAAAGGAAGACAGATCAACAACGCTAGTTAAAAGATATATATATCTGACGGTCATGATTTAAAGATGATGAGATTAAACAATAGCCAGAGGATCATGGCATGAAGGCAAGAGATCAATGGTCCATATTTGAATTTGAAGATCACAAATGGCTAATTTTGTATGAATGCGAGTTTTGACTAGTAACTAACACAAAAAGATGAAATTAAATGATCTAACTGCTCCTACAACCAATTGATTGAAGATTTGATTTGCAAGGCGGCAACACAGATTGCCAAGGTGACAAAGATCAAAATCAGATTGATAAAACAAGGAAACATATTTAATGCATATTAGGGGTTAGGGTTTTATAGATCGTCATACTTAGTAAAATCCAATGAACCATAATTTGAATTTGATGGCACGTGGCTCGATGAACTGGTAGCTTCCTGAAGAAGATAGCGATA